>BRZM01003569.1:15583970-15759297 GCA_033238685.1 Lates japonicus
GTCACCACACGTGGACATTTTTATATTGTCTCTTTTAGATCAAGTTTATGCTTTTGGCTTTTCATACTGAATGATAGTTGAACACACGGTAGGTCCGTACTTTGTTTTACCTACAATCATTTAGATGCTTCCTTTCCGTCTTTCAGAAGAAATGGGTTTGACCAGCTGTGACTGGTATTAACCAGCAATAGACACACATGGCTCCAGGTACAGTGTTGATAGACTGGGGTTTCTGCCCAGTTAGGCAACCTCTTTTGATCAGGTGAGTACACATTTTTGGACTGGTTATTTATGACCGGTGCTATTTTCTATTTTGTGCCATTTCTGAGGCTTCTGTTATTCTATTCAATAAATCAGCCTCCTCCCTGTTTTTATTTTGTTGTTTGTTTGTTCTGCCTGGCAGCCTGACTGACAAAATCAAATGTCATTTCCACTTTAAGGTTAACTGGGGTGAAACAAATTATTCCTTGGTCCTTAGATCTATGGTGAGGACTTGTGTTAATGTTTGAATACAGGTGAACAATGTTGAATACAATGTTTGTATACAAGTGAACAAGTATTCCTTATTCACAAATTGAATACTCTTAACATTTAATAAAACACCATCCATCATCCATAAAAACATATACAGTCTACACACACACACACACGCTCATTGACATATGTATCAGCCTAATCCCAATCCTTACCCTGACCCCTGACTAATTCTAACTGAACCCTGAAACCAAATCTTGAAACTTAAACGGTGCAACAAGTTGTGAGGACAAAAAACATCCTCACTCAAAACTTGGCTATCCCCAAAAACAACATAGTAACCACGAGGCAATAATCCAATAACAACTTAGCCTTATAACGCCACTTGGAATACAAACAATCTGCCCTGAAGATCTTATCATCACTTTCCAATCACCTACCCAGCATTTTAATAACCACGATCATACATTTAGCTGCTGTTTACCTGCAATAACAAGTCCTAGCAATGAGGTCCTGACTCATAAATTTGTATCTAAAATTATGTTTGTATGTAATTGTAGACTTCAAACAGAAGTGTATCATCCACGCCATATAGGTTCCAGTCCACTGACAATCTTAGACAGCTGATCAATAATACGAACACTTTAGACTTTAGCGTCGGGGAGTTTGGGCAGGTGAAACACCGTGGTGCAGTTGTGTCTTTCTTCACAGCTTTCACAGTCTTATCATCCAGCACCAGGGGATACTTTGGACCTGGAAGCAAAAGCTGCATCTGAACAAAACTGCTGTTTGTTTTCTCAAAGGAGACCAAAACAAAACAAAAGTAGTTTTAGATATCTGCATGAATTTATGCATAAAGGTAGCATATTATATTGTATTGCATTCCTACATTCCTTCCTCTCTTGACACTTTGGGATGCTGGCGAGTACACTGTCAGTTTGAGCCGGAGGAGGAAGGGAAGGCCAAAACTCCATCAGATTGCCAGAGCGTGATGAAACAGGCAGCCAACAAGGGCAGAGGGCGACTATCCAGAAAAGATTGCAAAGATCCCCGCAGATTTACCAAATCCATCCAGTGCTGTCAGGACAGCAGTTCTGTGACAAGCATTGAAGAGAGCGATACAAAAATGTGTTTCATGTGCTTACTTGACTTTCACTTCCTGCTGTGGTCAGTGCAGCCTCATGGCTACAAAACTCAGTTCTGGTTTTCTCACTCGTCAGAGATGAACTGCATCAGGAGAAGCGGGCTAACCATTATCATTCCAGCAGACAGTGAGTACTCACGTTGGATGGAAAAATTGAGGAGAAGTATGATTATGCATCTCCAAATAGCTAGGCAGTCATCTCAACTCATCTTTATTAATCTCAAAGGTCCCACTCAGGCTGAGTCAGCAGCTATAAGCTTACAATCAGCTAATCACAAAACAGCTCCTTCAAAGAATCACTTATTTCATTTCCAGCATTTCCAGACATAACGTGGTCTTTAAAACGTACCTCAGCCATCTGTGTACAGGAGACGCTCATGAGAGAAAGTACCGTATCAGACAGGTTATTTTCAATTGCAAATGTGTAGCTGATTAGAACAAATCATACTTTCTATGACACGCGTGCTGTGGTAGATAAGAAAAGATATTTCTATCACATGAAATATTCTATCGGCGCAACTAAGATTAACCGAGATTAACACATTGTGTCAAGTCAAACATTTGCACAAGATAGTAATTTCAATTCCAAAGCAGTTACTGAATGTTTTTTCTTCCATATCTCCCACTTCTCATAGATCCTGAAAAGTTTCACTGGTACACACATGTTCAGACAAAGCTCACCAGAATTTTATGCCGTCTGTGGCACTGCCTAGTCTTGTCAAGATACCACCCAACAAGTTTTTTGCAGTTACTTCTTCTTCAGATGACTTGTGAAATGCATCCTTCGTGATCTGCGCTGTGCAAATAGAAAAAAGAACAAGAGGCCACTGACCCACTGGTAGTTATTTGTAAATGTAGAATCTTTTGAACATTGTTTGGTACTGCTGTCCTAGCATATTTGCTGTTTTTCATACACAAACGTTCAGTTGACCTTAAGCATCAATATTGCTGACACCTCGCTGATTAAAGGTGCTGCTGCCAGCGAATAACAAGCGATGGACCCAACATGCTGTGCTGCGTGACATCAGGGCCTCCCTTTGAAAAAGATGCTGGCAGACTTAGCAACAACCTCATTGTACTGTACTGACATGTCAGGGTTTCTTACAGTGATAATCCTGGAATGAGCTGATGTAATTAGCCAGCCAAAATAAAGGTTAATAGTACACACACTGTTGATTCATCACATCCAAAGACATTACAGTATAGTTCTACTGATACTGGGCAGTAATAATATAAGGTAGCTTCTTGCCCAATTCTGTTCTAAGGGTTAGTAAAACAAACACTTTTAACTTGAAAGAAGTAACTTCACATGAAAAAACTAACTCATATCTTTTCCTCACTGGTATGTTGATATATAGTCCCTCAGTGGTGACTGTGTTGAAGAAAGATAAGCACAAACTGAGACTTAAACTACTCTAGGTTTTTTTTAATTTCCCTTTACTTGTTTTCATCTCTACCATCAAAAACTTTTGGGAAAACCCAGAAGTTAGAAGGGGGTGCGTGTTCATGTAAAGGAATGAGGGACTCAGGCTTGGGTTTGCTAATTTCAGAAATACTATGCCTTCACATACAAAATGTTAAAGGTTCGTGTCAAGACAAATAGGTAAAATTGTAACTTTTAATTTTTTAAAGTGACAAAGTTGGTGCTTGATGCAGGGAGACAACAAATATTGTGAAAGTCTTCAAATACAGGTGAAACTGTTTACAACATTTCTGTAACACAATCTTCCTTTATCAAAGGAAGCCAACTGAATTATCAGTTTAAGCGCAAGCCAAGTTCCTAATCTGTGGGTATGCACATCATCAAACTGGCCAGCTACTCAGCCTGGCAGCTTGGTATTCTCTAAATGTTTTTCTCAGCTACCAAACCTTACTCAGACTGAAACCACCATGTGAAAACATAGGGGTCTGAGTGAGAAGCATAAGCTACATATCAGTCAAATTTATTTGCAAGCAAATTGGATTTGAGAAAAAAGGCAGCAAACCACAGTGTGCAGTGGAAGCAAAGTGGAATATAGTTCCCAGTTTTTAAAATTCAAACTTTTGAAGCTTTTATTGCATATTTGAATATAGTAGTTTAATTATAGGCCTATGCGAAGGTTTACTAGGAGGGCTCAATGATTGAAAAGCACTTCAAATTATTTGCAGTTGAACACAGTGATTCTTTGTGTTGAGAGAGACAGACCACGGCTCAACTTGGAACTTGATGTTTGTCGTGGATTTCGCGCCAAAGGCCAGTAAGGTTTGGGAGGCAGCAGTGACTCCCAACTTGAACTCAGACTGAGCTGCTCTCCAGCAGAGTGCAGAGAAGGAAAACCTCTGGAGGAGGGAGGTGAGAGAGGAACAACTCCATCCCAGCTGCTCCCCCAAGACTTACACCCCACACTTACCACAGAATACACAACACATCAGATTGTGTTCCTCTGCAAAGTAGGCTGTTAGTTTAAAACAACATTATAGAGTTTTAGAATATCTTCTACAAATATCTAGGAGATGTCAGCATTAGTTTACACACAGTTTTCAGGTCATAAAGTCCGCAAGTTTATAAGGATACATGAAAACCAGAGAGACTATGATTCTCTACTACAGGGCTGTAACACACGACTCACCTGCTGAAAAGGAAGGAAAGCCTCTCTCTTCCTAAATTTACCATCCTCATTCAGAAAGTGTTGAGGAGTTGAAGGGTGTGGGTTTCCCACATCGACTCACATCATATGGGACAGAGTGCCAGAATGGGCATAACAATGGTGCCCTAAAGGAAATAATATAGTATAATATTTGATGAAAAGGGTTGTCAAACCAATATGTATTTTAGTGTTTGTTCAACCAGTATACTGACAAAACAAAAACAAACAAACAAACAAAAAAACATGAAGAGCTTAAGTTGGCTCGAAGGTTGGCTTTAAAGTTCATCAGTTCATTTTTTTGACCTTGAAATAGCTGAAAAAAACAAATACAAGCTACCTAATATAAAAATAGAAATGATCAAACTTATCATTTTATTATAATTACTACATTAACTATAACAGCTTGCAGAGTTGGTTTCACTTCTAATTTAAGACAGTTTATGATAGATCATTCAAAGCTATGCAAAAAAATCTAATTTAGAAAACTAACAATAAAAATGTTTACATACAAAGCAGTTCTTGTAAAATTATGTATGCCTTTGAGTTATGTATTCGTTGACTGTGGTGTCCTTGTTCGCCATGTGGAAGATGTTGAGGGGAGGATGTTCCCCATTCTCTGGATCTACATGAACGACTGCATCAGTATAGGCATTTTTCTCTGTCACTCAGGAGGGCTGTCTGGATAGACCAACCCACAGTATCTATCTCAACCTGGACTCTCTCTGCTCACGGTGAAAACAGGAAGCAATGTGAGAGCTACTACAGATCACTGGGGGAAAATTGTGCAACACATCCCGTTACACGGAGGTCGACCTGTGAGACCCTTGTGGCATGCTGAGCATGGTGAGATAAATGTTTGTCTCTCTCTCTCTCACACACACCTTGTGTATGTGAGGTAGTAGATCATGTATAGTCCCAAGCGTGAAGTAGTGGTAGTAGTTTGAGTTCCAGCACCGAACAGGTCCAGGGTGCAAAAACACAAATTGTCTGAGTCAAGCCAAGATCTCTGTCTTCTTTCTATCAGTGACAGAGGAAAGACAGTAGAAAGAATCAACTGACATATATTCATTTGAATATGCATAGAACAAACATAATACCAGACACATAAAAACAGTCTCACCTCTCCCATTTCTATGAGGAAGGCATCATTATGATCTCTTGGTGGCAGCCAGTTGAGGTTTTCTCTGTGTTCTTTTGATGCAGTTTGATAAGTCAATAATCTTCTGAACCTCAGTAAATATCTTCTTGTGAGATCCAGGCAGCCACCTCATGGCCTGGGCCATGTGTTGGCAAAAAGCACACAGATGAAAACAGTTAACAGATCCTCTAGAAAATCGAGCCCAATAATTCACAACGAGTACAGACACAGATTTTCTCAACATCAAACATTCAAAGAAATTCCTTATTGTTGAATGTCCATCTTTGACTAAGTGGGCTTTGGTGAGAACCTCAAAATCGCACCTACTAAACAAAAGGTACCTAGGCCCATGTCAGGAAGTTCTACAATTGCTTTAGTGTTTTAGAGTTTTCAAATAAATCCCATAATAACTTCTACTTCACTGCATTTCACAGTGAAATATTGTACTTTTACTCCTGTATTTATCTGATGTAGTACTAAAGGGTAGAAAATACGATTACCACCTCAAAGGCTGTTACAGGTTAAGTTACAGTTCCTGTCCATGTCTGTCAGATTCATATAGTAATATGTGGGGACAAAGGGTTAACAAAGATAGTAGTTAAAATAATAATAATTAGGTACCAATTATTTGCATTTTACCACTAAAAGCAATCCACTTTGTAGCTTTGGCTTTGTGATATTTATTTTATTCAGTTTCATATTGATTATGGTGTTATGGAATCTTTTTACAATATTGCTTACAACAATTTCTGGACACCTCTCCAGTGGAGAGGTTTGGTCTTAATGAACTTAGGAGTTGTGTGTTGTTGGAAGCAATTTTGGTTTCAGGGCAGGAGCCGGACTGAAGCAATTCAAAGAAAAAGATCAACAACACGTTCATGAGTGGTGCTACCTCGCTTCGGCAGCTGAGCTCTGGGCATTGTGGGGGCTGTCTTGGCTTGCCTCTTGATTGTCATGTAGGGGTTGGGGTCAGAACATGTGGAGTAGCAGTGGTAGTGGTCCCCATTTTAAAGGGGACAGGAGATGCTCAACAGTGGAGTATCACGCTTCTCCAGTCTCCTAGAACTTTACTCAGGGAGCTGGAAAAATAGCCAGCAGTGCCAAACCTCGATTCAGGAGGAGCAATGGGATTTCCATCTGTGGCAGTGGAGCAGTGGACCAACATTTACCCTCCACAGAATTAACAGGGAGTTATGGGGTTGACCATCCAGTCTACATGTGTTTTATGGAGTTGGAGAAAGCTTATGGCGGTGTCCCAGGGACCCTGTCAAGTACTATTGGAGTATAGGGTACAGAGGGCTATCACGAGGCATCCGGTCCTTATATAACAAAGTATGAGCTGTGTTTACATTCTAAACCTTCAAAGTCAAACTTGTAACCAGTGGGTGTTGGACTCATATGAATTTGTCCCTTGTCTGTGATGTTCATGGACAGGATCCTCCGGGGTGCATGGTGGGGAGATTGTCTGGTTTGGAGACCTCAATTGTGTCTGTTCTTTGCAAATGATCTGGTTCTGTTGGATTAATCAGACCCCCAAGTGAAGAGTTTAGTATCTTGGGGTCCTGTTCATGGCAGAGTGAGGTAGGATGGAACAGAGGAGATCAATGGCAGATTGGTGTGTGTCAGCGGAACCTGTGCCTGGACACTTGTGATGAAGAGGAGGAGGAGGCTGATCCAGCCAAAGCTCTCAATTTTAGTCGATTCACATTCCAAGAAGCCTCACCTATGGTCCTTGAGATTTGAGTGGTGAATGAGATCGTGGATACAAGTGGTCAAAATAGGTTTTCTCCACAGGTGTCAAAACAGCCTCAGCATCTGGTTAGAATACCTCCTGGAGTGCCTTCCTTCTGGAGATTATATATCTCATCTGACCTAGAACAGCAGGAATCTCAGGAGGAGCTAGAAAAGTATAGTCTGACCCCAGATAAGTGGATGAAAATGTATGGAACTTATGCCAGATGTAAATCCTGATCTTAAAAAGATAATTGCATGTTGCATCTTGTTTCTGAGAAACTCACTATACAGATAAATCTCCCTGTGGGGCCAATCTCATTGAAATTCTGAAGGATAGACTGGAACTGCTTGTCATTACATACTCAAATCGTTCCCCAAACATGAAGCAGCCAATAATGTGGACACAGCTTTTTTATCAGTAACTGGGCATCAAAGAGGCTTTCCTGTAAAATAAAGAGGACACAAAACAGAACATGAGCAGCAGGTTTGTAAGAAGAAAATAACTTTTGTGGCATTTCTATTTGAGTAATTGAAATTACAAGTCAGCACTGCCTGAGAAATGGACATCGGACTACATGCACATTTCATCCCTAGATAACAGTTTGAACACATCAATACCCATCCCATTCACCTGGTTGCACTCGAACTACCCCTGTCTTCCCATGTTGAAGAAGGACTTCAATGGTTTGCGTTTGACATCCATCCTTTATCTATACTGCTTATCCTTAAGGGTTTGCATGGTGCTGGAGCCAATCCCAGCTGATATTGACTGAGAGGCAGGGTAGACCCTGTACAGATCCAGCCATTTAGAGCAGCGATGATGATTTCATTCCTGCTGTATCGGCAAATTTTCAATTACGAAAAAGGAAATATGACAAAATGATCAACCTCAAACTTTCTGCAAAATCATTCCAAAGAGTTTAACTGCACATGCATGTCGCGAGGCTGTTGCTCATCTCCTTATACCTCAACAGGCCACGAATCGTAATCATACCTCATACAGATATTGCTCTTTGTCTAATTATGAAGCATGAGTTGATTAGTTGCTGCTGTAGAAAATAAGATTTGTTTGGTACCTTTCTGAACTGCAAAAGCCTCAGTGAGATACTGGCACTCCTGCTGGATGGAGCGGCTCCAGGCTTTTCTTCCCCAAACCAAAGTTTCTGAGGTATAAAGAGCAAATCTCCTCTGCTGCTTGGATTACCATTTGATAACAGAATACCTTGTGGAAACACAAAAACATCATAAAAACATCATGTAAATTGACTAAGATGTAATACCCTGCTAACTATGCTTGTATACTAATATGAGGTCAGTCTGATGCTATTATTGGCCTAACTACAAACTAGTGGCATTTAAAAAACAAAATGCAACACACACTACCGTTATTCCCAATGAATTCATCAAAAGTGGTATACTGGAATGATCTATATGAAATAGATACAGTTTCTGGACCAAGGACTTCTCTCAAAGTTTATAGCCATTCTGATCAATCCTTGCACCAAAGGCGAAGGTTGAAAACATTTCATATTTCTCTGCAAACTGGGCACAGATGGCAGGTTAGTGTATGCTATTAATAAGTTGACTATTACGAAGACTGGAAACATGAGAGACTTAAATGACTTAAATGATTACTAGATCATTAAAATTATTTATATAAAATTTTGGTCAATCAAGTCAGATTATTTAGCTCTAATACGAAGAGACATATCCCATTAACCCAGGACCTTAATCACAGACCAATGGACCATCAAATTTAATAGGGACACTCAAGTTGGTTAAATAAAATATAGGACATTTGGTCATGCCAGACCCAGGCTGAACAGCGTTGCTGAATTTTTACTTTTCACATAACTAGGTACCCTTGCAGCATCACTAAAGCGTTAAATGATTCCAAACCGTCATCTCACAATAGTTACTATTGTATATATTGAAGTGTAGGGTATTTGATCTTGTATTATTAAGAAAAACAGGGTTCATACAGTAGACTACACTGAAATTACAGGCTCTATAGCCTCATTAAAAATTATACCCTTGTGTAACATCGGTCAGTTTGCACATTCAAATGTATTTATACTAAAGTTACATGAAAATGTTTTATAGAGTAGGTAGTTTTTAGGGATGTTGATTGTTGAACCCCTATTATATATATTACTATGGAAAGTTTTACTAGAAATTCTCTGTCAGCTACTCAACTTTGAATCCAAGTCACAAAGCAAAGTTTGAAGAGAAAAATTGGTCTTTTTCCATTTCTTCAGGCATAAGCAGTGGGAAAATAAGACTTTTTGCCCAGGAACAACAGAAAGTAACAAGTAATAGTGTAATTTGTGAAATGCTATACTATTTGTATCTTTCTTATCATCATTATTCCTATTAATTCTATCAATATCTTTATCAGCAGCTTTCAACACTTTTGTAGCTTGTACACGACTTTTACTGAGTTAATGATTTCTTACATATTCCAGGAACTTAGCTGAACTGTATTGGCAGCTGGAAATATTAGCTGTCTACATTTTACTGATTTTCCTTTTTTCAAATCTAGATATTTTTATTTCAAAGTTGTGTTTCAAATCTAATGCTCCATTGAGGAAATGTAAAATGTAGGCTATATGGAAAAGTGTAAAAAATAAACATAAAATAAATCACTGTCTACAGAAGTAGTCCCGGGGATTTTCTCTATTTTGCCTGAAACATTTTATTTAATTGATATGTCTTTTATATTGTCTGTGTGGATTCATACCTCTGTGAACTGCAGGTGAAATCTGTGCAGGATTAGGCGCGAGGAGGTCCTGAAAAGGAAGAGCCAGGGTCCAGGAGGAAAGTTTGTTGGCGGTCTGTTCTTCAAAACATCCAGCCAACAGCAGCTTACACAAACATCAAAACACTCCAGCTGTCGATCCACTCCAGGCCCAGTACATTGTATATGGTCTCCATTATTTTAGCTTGTTATCTATTATATAGTGGTAACTGTGCCGTCACGGCTGCACAGTCAGTCAGATGTCCAGGTGAATGGACTGAGACTTTTGGTAGCCAAACCAGAATCATATCAGTAGATGACCTCTGGTGGTTTGTGTGGTTTGTGTCTTCAAAATAAAAGCATGCGTGGCCATAGGAATGACCAAGATCAATACCAAGTCAAAGCAAAAAATATGACAGTGTAGAAATACTCTGTTACAAGGAAAAGTCATACAATCAAAATTAAATCATAAGCATTACTTAAGTGATCAAGTAAAAATCACAAACTGGGGTTTATAGGTCACCTCTACCTTTACTGCTGATAATTACTGAATATATTATTGCTGCAGTCTTTGATACTGGGTCAAATGTATCTGGCAGCTCAGCTTGAACTGAGATCAAGCTCCAGCCTTGTTTTTCACTTCAGAGAGGAGGTAAGAGGTCCTGTGAGACCAACAGTGTTATATAACATTTCTTTGTTGGGGCGTTTTTCCTCTCTCCACTCCTCACCAAGATAACGTGAGAGGGATTAACATTTTGTCTGCAGGAGCAAACTGGGATTTTTCAGAGAGAGATTTCACGAAATCTATGATTTTATGGCTCTTGTTTGCTTTAGTGCTGTTCCTTTTGACTGACGTGGTAAGAAACTAGAGGCCTCACAACTTTCCACCTTTACCCTGGACTGTGCCTTTTCTAGGAAATGTCTTCACTGGAGTTGACTTCAAAACGGAGGGTGAAGTGAAACAGTAACTCTTTAAAGTGTGTGGATGTGAGTGTCTCCCAAAGAGCAGAGTGGGAAGAGTAGAGAAAGTCTTTAATATACATCAGACGGAATTGTTGCACAGAGTGATCTTGTCAGCATGAGTAGGCACCAGGACTAATAATACATGAACAATAACATCATAAGCAATTTAAAAGTGTTTTGTCAGAAAAGAAAGAATAATACAGAAGATATTCTTGATATATTTCAACATAAATGCAGTTGAACACAGTGATTCTTTGTTAAGAGACAGACATGCAGCTCAGCTTGGAACAGTTGGTGTTTTTATCGTGGCTCGGCACAAAGCCGGTAAAGAGTTTAGGGCTGTGATGGCTTAACTTGAACTCAGACAGGCTGCTCTCCAGCAGGTGCAGAAGGAAAACCTCTGGAGGAGGAAGTGAAAGAGGAACAACTCCATCTGGCCCGGCTGCTCCCCCAAGACACACGCTTACCTGGTGCTTACATCAGATGGAGTTTCCCAGTCAGTGATATTACTGCAACCTGGAACAACCTCAGGATAAGATAGGAACTAGTCCTTAACTGTCTTGCTGTAGTACTACTGTACTGTTTAGTAGTTGTTTATTAGTTATTAATTGTTGTTCCATAATTGGGATTTGTCTGAGAGTTTGATTACTTTAGGTGCATGTTTGTTTTACTGAATTATTTTCATTTGGTAATTTTCTTTTGTTTGTTTAACCTATTTTGTATTAGTATATAATTATCTTTCTATTTTTTTGTTAGTGTAGGCTGAATAACTATGGGCGTCTCTTCACGTATAATTATGTATAAACGGTATAGGACAGGTATGTGCACCTGGGAGGGCCTATAGTTTCTACCAGCACAAGAGAGGCAGCAGGAGGCAGGATTCTTTTGTTCTTTTGTTTGCAATGAATAAATAAACTTCTGAACTTCTTTTTGCCTGTATACATTCGCACCCATAGTGCATCAGTGGCTCTTTGGATTGTCTTGTTGAATTTGGATTACGACAAATAGCCACTACACTTACCAAATAATGTAAATAATGTTATAGTAAATGGTTGGACAAACAGCTGATGGCAATGGTATATACTATATATAGTATTTGTAGGCTCTTAGTTTAAACAAAAGAGTTTTGCAGGGCTGTAACTGCAGCTCACCTGCTGAAAGGGAAGAGCCTCTCTCTTCTAAATTTACCATCCTCGTCCAGAAAGTGTTGAGGTTGTGAAGGTGGAGTTTGTGACTCATCATGTAGGACTAGTGCAGCATGGGGATAATAATGGTGCCCTAAGGAAATAATAATGAAAAGGTTAATCAAACAAATATCTTTTTTTTGTATTTCTTCTATAAATTTGTCCAAATTAATAAAGAAAAAAGACATAGAACTTCTTAGCCATACTGGTTCAAAAGTTGAGCTTTAAGGTTCATTCTGATCTTTGGAAATGATTGAAAAAATAAATTTAATAAATATAAAATCAAAATCAAAAATGATCATATTATAAACAAAATTGAAACCTTTATTTCACCATCAGTTTTTCCAAGGTCAGATGATTTTGAAATCAACTTTTAAGCATCTACAATTACACCCAACAATTGACTAAACTCCATCTGTGATTAAGATCATATGATACATTCAAAGCTCCTTTAGCTTCTTCTAGAAGGACCTTATGGTGAAATTGTTCCTGTCAACTCCACAAGTCATAAAATTCCTGATAATTTAGAACAAAGCAGCACTGAAACAGCAACAGTGTTTGTAATACAGTCCAAGATTGTTTAGGCAGATTTCTGCATTTGGTGATGCGCTCACCTCAAGTCCACCACTACATGACTCTTCAATTCACTTTCCCTTTGAGTTATCTGACCGTTTCTTTCTCGCTTTTCTTGTGTATGCTAATGTCAACCAGTAACATTTTGTTCTTATCCTAATACTGAGACTGGGAAACAGACTTATTTGAACTATGGACATTCCTCTGGGTTAATTCTGGGTTAATGATAAACTCCAGAGGAGTTGTACTTATTAGGGCTATTAACCTCCATTATATAATAGGTTATAATTAGCGTTCATATATTTATTCCCTACATGGATACTGATTCTTTATAGTGTGAAATGGGTTTCTTATGGGACATTATTCATTTCAGTTCATATCAATGCCAGAATAAAAATAAATTAAGCTATCTTTTACATTGTTGCTTTAGAAACATTTATTCGTTAAATGTTTTGACAGGAAAAGGACAGTGTTTGAGTCATTAGCCTGAAAATGGATCCATTCAAAAGCTATGTATATAAATCAAACAAAATCTCACGATAAATAAAATGTTCACATAAAGCAGTTCTTTCTAAAGTGTGCATCATGTACCTTTGGGATTATGTATTCATTGACTGCTTAGTGTCCTTGTTAGCCATATGGACAAATTAAGGGGGATGATATTCCCCACATTCTCTGGAATCTCATGGACGACTGCATCCAATATAAGAGCATTTTTCTCTGTCACTCAGAGGAGCTGTCTGGATGAACCAACCACGAGTATCTATCTCAGCCTGGACTCTCTGCTGATGTTAAAGCAGGAAGCAATGTGGAAACTGCACAGATCACTGAAGGTGTAAACCACTATGTGATGTTCAGTAAGGA
This sequence comes from Lates japonicus, assembly GCA_033238685.1. NCBI lineage: Eukaryota > Metazoa > Chordata > Actinopteri > Centropomidae > Lates > Lates japonicus. Next base: position 15,597,409 of record BRZM01003569.1, read on the forward strand.
CATTGCTGAACATCTGACCTCTGATTGACTAAAGGGTCCAAATGGATCAAAGCCATACACACAGCATATATGAGGAGTAGTAGATCATAGCAGTCCCAGTATAAAGTAGTGTAGCTAGTTTCAGTTCCAACACCAAACAGGTCCAGGGTGCAAAAACACAAATTTTTTAAATCAAAGCCAGAATCTTTGTCTTCTTTCTATCGGTGACAGAAAAGGACAGTAGAAAGAAACAGTGGACATATTTAATTAAAATGTGTATAAAAACATAAACACAAACATAATAAAAACACTCACCTCTCCCATTTCTATGAGGAAGGAGTCGATGTAGTCTCTTGGTGACGAAGGGTTAAGGTTTTCTCTGTGTTCTTTGATTTTGATTTCGACAAAGTCAATGATGTTCTGTGTCAGAGCGAGTATCCTCTTGTGAGGTCCAGGCAGCCACTTCATGAGCCAGGGAAGAGTGTTGTAAGGCTACAGAGCAAGAAGAGAGATACCAGGTCATCTGACAGTCTCAAGAAATAGTTATGAACTTGAACACAGACACAAACCCTGATAAAATGGCACGTTCAAGTGTTAGCCACTTTGCCCGGAATAGGGAAACCGGGGAGCCCTCCTGGAGCCAGACCTGGGAGGGGAGCTCGCTGATGAGCATCTGAGCCAGGCTTTTTGCTCATGGGGCCTGGCAGGGCTCAGCCTGAACAATTCACATGGAGCCAGCACTCAGTAGACCACCACCTGTGGGGATAGGCATCTGGGGTGGGTGCTTTACATCTGCGGCGTCAGGCAAGGCAGGAATCAGATGCCAGGGCCTGAGTGGTGCAGACTGGCTCTAAGGGATGTGGAACATTACCTCTCTGGCGGGGAACAAGCCTGAGGTTGGCACGCGGGAGGTGGGCAGTACCAGCTACCGTGGTTAGGCTCACCTCTACACAGTGTGGACTCTGGAGATCAAACTGCTGGAGAGGGGCTGGACTCTCTTTTTCTGGGTAAGCAGAGGTAGAGCGCAGGCAGGGTGAGGATACTCCACAAGTTCCGGCTGAGGGCTGCTATATTGGTTCCCGGAAGGAGAGCCTTGCGCCTGCGACTACAGGTTGCTAGGGTACTGAGGTGAGTTCTGGCTGTGTGTGTCTCCTATCCACCAAACAGCAGCTCCATTACCTGGTCTTCACTGGAGTCTTTGGGTGGTGTCCGCAAAATTTGAGTGCTCATGTGGGTAGTGGTGGTGACAGCTGGGCGTGATTGGGAGGAACAGCCTCCCTAGTCCCCAAGACCTGAGTTGTGCTTTGTTAATGGACCTCTGTGTCCAGGCATGGATTGGTATGACCGGGCATAAGGTCGTTCATAAGTGTGCCAGGTACCAGGGCACATAAGCCAGATTAATGATTGACTTTGTGGTTTGTATCGTGATCTGCGGCCATTATGTCTTGGACACTTGGGTGAAGAGGCAGAGCTGTAAAATGATCATCATCTAGTAGTGAGTTGGATCAGATGGTGGAGAGGGCTGCCCGGACAAACTGGCAAACTGAAACAAGTATTCAGGGATGCACTGGGAGCGTCTGGCGGGGCCTGTCTGGTCTTCAACTCCCACCTCGGAAGAACTTATTACTGGCACATCCCGGAAGGTTGGGAACACTGAGTCAAATTGGGCATATACCGACCTCCATTACAGACCGGCAGGCGGGAGCTGTGGTCAGAGGTTGTGGACTGTCAAGGCGGCAACCCTGAGAACCCACTGGTGAACACCCCTAGTAGTGAGAGCCGTCAGGCTGAAGAGCATGAAGGATAAGATAGTCCTTTATTAGTCCCACAGTGGGTAAATTTATAACTTGTAGGGCTGTCTTGGTTAACCAGGCCTCTTCAATTAATAACTTGGGGTCGGGATGATACATGAATGCGCAGACCTGGGTGTGGTTGTTGTCCCAAGTGAAGGGAGTTTAGAAGTATCTTGGGTCCTGTTCTGCGGCTGGGCAGTCAGCAAGTAGTAATGGTTGCTGTACTGGACTGCTGTGGTGGAAGAAGGAGCTGAGCTGGAAGGCTAAGCTCTCAGTTTACCAAGCGACCTGTATTCCAACCTCACCTATGGTCTAAGATTTGGATAGTGACGAAAAGAATGAAATCGCATGACCTCGGGCTGAGTGGTTTCCTCTGCAGGTGTCTGAGCCAGCCTTGAGAGATAAGGTGAGGAGGCGTGGACATCCAGGAGAGTAAACTGCTCATTTTGTGAAAGGGCCAGTTAGGATGGTTCGGGCATCTAGTAAGGATGCCTTCTGGGTGAAAAGCTTCTGTTGGAGGTTTTCCTAACTTACGCCCAACTGGGAGGGAGACCTGATAAGACCAGAACTACGCTATAGAAGTTATGTCTCTGATCTGGCCTGGGGCATGGAATCCCCCAGGAGGCTGGAATACGACTGCTAGGAGGTATGTCTGGAATACCCTGCTTAGCCTGTTGCCACCGCAACCTTATTAGATGTGGAAGAAAATGATAATGCGTGATCATGATCCTTGATGGCACAGACAGGAGCGAAGGCGAAACATGGACCTACCACCATTTTAACACATATACAGCCCGCGTTTACCAGCAGCAATTTTGTTGTGAATCAAGAATTACCAATATAATATTTGCTCTACTTAAATGTACTGGGTTCAGTGGAAGAAAGCAAGACAATGTTGAATCAGTGAAAAAGTAGGGCATGTTTAGGGCATTTGTGAATGAATAAATGACTCTAGAAGCACTTTTATATATTCTTGGTACCTCAGGTTACAGTGCTATGTAACAACACTGAAGTTTGGGAAATGGGGTGTTCTGACCTTTTACATAATGTATAATTAAAAGTAAAGGGAAACATACACATTATATATCATTACTGTGTAATGTAAAATGTACATCTATAGTTTCTCATTGTAGCAAACAGTACTTTTATATATTTTTGTTATTCAGTATTTAGCTACCAGTAGGAAGCTAAAGGTAAGATACTAATAAAATGCACATTAGTACCTTCTTCTCGACACTATAAATCTTGGGCTGTATTATAAAAGTATTACCAACTAACTTACTTCTGTTTTATTAGCATTAGCATTAAAATAGAGATTCATATTCTTGTATGTAGCTGTGGTCATGTATTAACTACCTATTACAGTGGTTTTGATGAGAACTGGGCCAACAAAATCTCACAACACTAAACATTTTTACGATGGATTCCATGTTCACAGGAGATTCACAGTGCTGTGAGGTTTGTACACATTTGAGTGAAAATATTTCGACTCCACTACATTTCAGGTGAAAGTTTTACTCGTTACATTTATCCCAACAGCTGTGTAGTTGGTAAAATTATAGATTAAACTAGTAGTTCCCTAATCTTGTGACTCTATTACTGCATAATGAGAACTTTTACCATTGACATTTTAAAGTAAATTTTACTGTTTATACTTTTACTTAGTGTGTAAATGGAACTTTACATTGTTATATTGTAACTATCGGTACAATGACTTTAAGAAAACATCAGCTTCGTCTTCCATCACTGGTTACATTTTATCAGTTTCTCATTAAATTAATTTTATGTTTTATTTAGTTTTATGTTAGTTAAGTTGTTAGAGAATCCTTGTACATTATTGTTACTAAAATACATTAACAACAAGGCTCTAGCTAGATAAACCCTGATTTAAAAAAGATCATTTCATGCTCCAGCTTGTTTCGAAAGGAGGCTTACCTGTACAGATAAACTTCCCTGTAAATACGCAATCTCATTAAAGTCCTGAAGAATGGACTGGAACTGCTTGTCAGTGTACTCAAATCGATCCCCAAACACCAAGCAACAGATGATGTTGGACACAGCATTGTGTATCAGTAACGAAGCATTAAAAGGCTTTCCTGTCAAGAAAAAGAAGACTAGAATTACCACCTCACAACTGTATGCCTCTGCAGTCAAATTGCAATTAACAAAAACATAATGCTTCCACCTACGGCTGTCACCCACATGGAAGCATAAATATATAGACAAGACACAGAAACTGTGTTGAAAGAAAAAAAAGAATTAAGTCAAAACTTTGAGAGGATGTGTGATGGGCCAGGAGAATAATAGTATAGAATCAATATGTAACCGCAGGCAGATAGCAGAGAGCAAATTTGTTTAGTGCCTTTCTGAACTGCAAAAGCCTCAGCGAGATATTGGCACTCTCCACTGGATGGACGGCTCCAGGCTTTTCTTGCCCCAAACCACCAAAAGTTTCTAGAGGTATGAAGAGCAAATCTCCTCTACTGCTTCCATGGATTACATTTGATAGCACAGAACCTTTTGGAAAGAAGACATTAAATAATTGAATTATATAAACTAGTTTGAATATAATGACTTCAAACTAAATACTAATTTGCCCAATATAATTGTCAGTCTAGTCTTCCACCCTTACAAAATACTACTAACTAGAAACTTTTTCAACAAAATACATACACACTACCTTGATTCCCAGCTAAATGATCAAACTGGTGGTATAACAGGTAGATCATTAGTCCTCCTTTCGGGATGAACTACCTCTCACCAGTTTGTAGCCATTAATGACCACAGTCCCAACTATACCAAGGCGGCGAAGGTTTAGAAAGCGTTTCCATGTTCTCTACCGACTGAACACAGACCCAGCAGATTAGTATTACAGAGGTTTACACACTTTGCGTAAGCGGATGAAAGAGACAGGTTAGGTACGAGTTGTAAGCCTCTGTAAAATCATAAATGGAGAGGCGTCATTTAGGTATACTTGTGGGCAGCCTTCATGTGTGCATGATTGGTAATGTGTACCCCAACATGAACTGATCTTCAGAGCACATGAGTTAATGATTTCGTATATTTCCCAGGGTAACAGTGAATACTGAAGTAGTCAGGACTTTTATTTTTGCCTTAAACATTATATTTCACTGACCTGTCTCTCATAGTGTACATATGGATTCGTACCTCTGTGAATTGCAGGTGAAGTCTGGCAGGATTGATGTGATGAAGGTGTCCAATAAAAGGAAGAGCCCACGGTCCAGGAGGAAGAGTTTGTTGGCGGTCTGTTCTTGAAAACATCAGCCAACAGCAGAAAAACACACAGAAATATCAAACACTCCAGCATGGTCCTCCAGGCCCAATTACATTATATGGTCTCCCATTATTTTAGCTTGTTATCTATTATATGAGCTGGTAACTGTGCCGTCACGGCTACAGTCAGTCAGATGTCCAGGTGAGTGGACTGAAACTTTAGTGTAGCCAAACCAAGAATCATATCAGTAGATGACCTCTGGTGGTTTGTGTTTGTGTCTTCAAAATAAAAGCATGCGTGTGTGGCCATAGGAATGACCAAGATCAATACCAAGTCAAAGCAAAAAATATGACAGTGTAGAAATACTCTGTTACAAGGAAAAGTCATACAATCAAAATTAAATCATAACCTTTTACTTAAGTGAGATTGAAATTAACTGTAAGCATTATTTTAATGTTGCAGCTAGTAAAAGTTGGGATAACTGTGACTGCTTTATAAGTTGACTATGTGACTATATAGCTGTGAGGTAGATGTAATGGAGTGAAAAAGACAATCTTTGCCTCCAAAAAGAAGAAGAGTATTAAGAGTTTAAAGTAGCATGAAATGGAGTTACTCAGTTAGTGGGCCTAGTGGGTTAGTGGGCCTACCTGTTCATACGTCTCTGAGTAAATGTAGACTGCTTAGTCACTTTCCACCACTGTATCTTTGAACATCTTTCTCTCTAAGACCTAATATCAATCAGGTTGGATTATTGACTAAGCTGTTAACAGTTGTGATGGACTTGAGGTCAGGACTGGGGAATGCGTCGTAATGATGAGAGTTTTCAATATTATCAAGTAAAAATCACAAACTGGGGTTTATAGGTCACCTCTACCTATACTGCTGATAATTACTGAATATATTATTGCTGCAGTCTTTGATACTGGGTCAAATGTATCTGGCAGCTCAGCTTGAACTGAGATCAAGCTCCAGCCTTGTTTTTCACTTCAGAGAGGAGGCAAGAGGTCCTGTGAGACCAACAGTGTTATATAACATTTCTTTGTTGGGACATTTTTTTCCTCTCTCCACTCCTCACCAAGATAACGTGAGAGGGATTAACATTTTGTCTGCAGGAGCAAACTGGGATTTTTCAGAGAGAGATCTCGAGAAATCTATGATTTTATGGCTCTTGTTTGCTTTAGTGCTGTTCCTTTTGACTGACGTGGTAAGAAACTAGAGGCCTCACAACTCTCCACCTTTACCCTGGACTGTGCCTTTTCTAGGAAATGTCTTCACTGGAGTTGACAAAACAGTGGAAGGGTGAAATGATGATAACTCTTTAAAGTGTATTAATAGATGAGTGTCTCCAAAAGGCAGAGTGGGAAGAGTGAGAAAGTCTTTCTAATATACATCAGGCAGAATTGTTGCACAGAGGTAGTCTTGTCAACATGATGAGCACCAGGACTAATAATACATGAACAATAACATCTTAAGATGTGCAATTTTAAAAGTGTTTTGTCAGAAAGAAAGAATAATACAGTTACGATAATACAGTACAAAGATATTCTTGATATATTTCAACAACATAACTGCAGTTGAACACAGTGATTCTTTGTGTTAAGAGACAGACCTACTGACTCAGCTTGGAACAGTTGGTGTTTTTATAAGTAGCTCGGCACAAAAGGCGGTAAGGTTGGGAATGGTGGCTCCCAGCAGACTCAGACTGGGCTGCTCTCCAGCAGGTGCCAGAGAAAACCTCTGGAGGAGGAGGTGAAAGAGGAACAACTCCATCTGTTAGCTATACAAGACACCGCTTACCTGAAAAGAATACACAACACATCAGATGTAAGGTTTTGATCAGTGAATATTACTGCAGCTCTGAACAACCTGGGATAAAATGAGACATGATCCACTCCCAACTGTCTTGCTGTAGTACTGTACTGTTTATTAGTTGTTTATTAGTTATTAATTGTTGTTCATAATTGGGATTTATCTGAGAGTTTGATTACTTTAGGTGCATGTTTTGTTTTCACAGTTATTTTTCATTTGGTAGTTTATTTTCTTTGTTTGTTAACCTATTTTGTATTAGTATATAATTATCTTTATTTTTGTTAGTGTAAGGCTGAATAACACTATGGACGTCTCTTCACGTATAGTTAGGCAGGTATAGGACAGTACACCTGGGAGGCCCTATAGTTTCTACCAGCACAAAGAGGCGGCAGGCAGGATTCTTTTGTTCTTCATTTTGCAATGAATAAATAAACCACAGACTTCTTTTTTGCCTGTAACCCATTCCTTTTATAGTGCATCAGTGGCTCTCTTTGGATTGTGCGATTTGAATTTGAATTTTTGACAAATAACCCTACACTTACCAAATAATATAGTAATGTTATAGTAAATGGTTACACAGACAAACAACTGATGGCAAAACAATGGTATGTACTATATATAGTGTTGTGAAGCTCTTAGTTTAAACAAGAGTTTTGCAGGGCTGTAACTACTGGCTCACCTGCTGAAAAGGCCTCTCTCTTCCTAAATTCATCTCGTCCAGAAAGTGTTGAGGTTGAAGGGTATGGAGTTTCCCATCGACTCATCATGTAGGACTGAGTGCAGCATGGGGATAATAATGGTGCCCTAAGGAAATAATATTAATGAAAGGGTTAATCAAATATATATATATTTTGTATTTCTTCTACTTAAATTTGTCCAAATTAATAATAAGACACTTGTAGAACTTCTTGGCCATGCTGGTTGAGCTTTAAGGTTCATTTCTGATCTTTGAAATGACTGAAAAAATAAATTTAATAAATCTAAAATCTAAATCAAAAATGATCATATTATAGACAAAACTGAAACCTTTAACTCTGTCAATTGTTTTATCCAAGGTCAAGAATGAATTTTGAAAATCAACTTTTAAGCATCTACAATTTCAGAAGAATTGACTAAACTCCATCTGCTGATTAAGATCATGTAATACATTCAAAAGCTCCCGTGTGAAATAGTGTGAAATGGGTTTCTTATAGGACGTTATTCATTTCAGTTCATATCAATGCAGAATAAAAATAAATTAAAAGCTATCTTTACATTGTTGCTTGAAAACATTTGTTAATTCAAATGTTTGTGGGAAAAGGACAGTGTTTGACTCATTGGCCTGAAAATGGATCATTCAAGCTATGTCAAAATCTAACTTAAATCTCACGATAAAATAAAATGTTCACATAACAGTTCTTTTCTAAAGTATTGCATCATGTACCTTTGGATTATGTATTCATTGACTGTAGTGTCCTTGTTAGCCATGGACCCATTGAGAGGATGTTCCCCATTCTCTGGATCTCATGGACGACTGCATCAGTATAAGAGCATTTTTCTCTCTGTCACTCCAGAGAGGGGCTGTCTGGATGAACCAACCACAGTATCTATCTCAGCCTGGACTCTCTCTGCTCACAGTGAAAACAGGAAACAATGTGAAACTGCACAGATCACTGAGGGGAAAATCATGTTCCTATGTGATATTCAGTAAGGACATTGCTGAACTTGTCTGACCTCTGATTGACTAAAGAGGTCCAAATGGATTAAGCCATACACACACCTTGTATATGAGGGTAGTAGATCATGTATAGCAGTCCCCAGTATAAAGTAGTGGTAGTAGTTTCAGTTCCAGCACCGAACAGGTCCAGGGTGCAAAAAGCCACCATTTTTTAGGTAAAGCCAGACTTTGTCTTCTTTCCTCGACAGAAAGGACGGTAAGAAAGAAACAGTGGACATATTTAATTAAAATGTGTATAAAAACATAAACACAAACATAATAAACACTCCTCTCATTTCTATGAGGAAGGAGTCGATGTAGTCTCTTGGTGACGACGGGTCGAGGTTTTCTCTGTGTTCTTTGATTTTGATTTCGACAAAGACATTGATGTTCTGTATCAGAGCGAATATCTTCTTGTGAGGTCCAGGCAGCCACTTCATGAGCCAGGGAAGAGTGTTGTAAACCTACAGAGCAAGAAGAGAGATACCAGGTCATCTGACAGTCTAGAAATAGTTATGAACTTGAACACAGACACAAACCCTGATAAAATGGCACGTTCAAGTGTTAGCCACTTTGCCCGGAATAGGGAAACCGGGGAGCCCTCCTGGAGCCAGACCTGGGAGGGGAGCTCGCTGGTGAGCATCTGGTGACCAGGCTTTTGCTCATGGGGCCTGGCAGGGCTCAGCCTGAACAAGCTACATGGAGCCAGCACTCCGTGGACCCACCACCTGTGGGGATAGGCATCTGGGGTGGGTGCTTTGTCTGCGGCGTCAGGCAAGGCAGGAATCAGGCGTGCCAGGGCCTGATGGTGCGAACTAGCTCTGGGGATGTGGAACATTACCTCTCCTGGCAGAGAGCAGGCCTGAGTTGGCAGGAGGTGGGCAGTACCAGCTACAAATAGTTGGGCTCACCTCTACACACACAGTGTGGACTCTGAATCAAACGCTGCTGGAGAGAGGGGCTGGACTCTTTCTCTTTTTCTGGAATGCATGGGGTAGAGGCACTGGGCAGGAGTGGGGAGATACTCACAAGTTCCCGGCTGGGGGCCTTTATGTTGGACTTTCCCCGGAGAAGGGAGAGTGTCGCCTTTCTGCACATTCTGAGTTGCTAGAATTACTGAGGGTAAGGTTCTGGCTGTTGTGTGTCTCTATCCACCAAACAGCTCAAATTACCTGGTCTTCTTTTGGAATGCTGGGTGGTGTCCTACTGGAAAGATGCCAGGTGCTCCATGTAGAGCATGATGGTGATAACTGGAGGCGTGATTGGAAGACAACACTCTAGTCTGAACCCTGAGTTGTGCTTTGTTAATGGACCTCTGTGTCAGGCCGGATTGACCATGTTCGAGCATAAGGTCGTTCATAAGTGTACTTGGTACCAGAACACCTAGTAGTAGGCTACCAGTAGTTCCTAATCTTGTGACTCTATTACTGCATAATGAGAACTTTTACCATTGACATTTAAAGTAAATTTTGCTGTTTATACTTTACTTAGTGTGTAAATACGGGACTTTTTACATTATTGTATTTGTTGTGTCGGTACAATGACTTCAAGAAAGCATCTGACTACGTCTTCCACCACTGGTTACACATTTTTATCAGTTTCTCATTAAATTAATTTTATGTTTTATTTAGTTTTATGTTAGTTAAGTTGTTAGAGAATCCTTTTACATTATTGTTACTAAAATACATTAACAACAAGGCTCTGGCTAGATAAACCCTGATTTAAAAAAGATCATTTCGTGCTGCAGCTTGTTTCGAAAGGAGGCTTACCTGTACAGATAAACTTCCCTGTAAATACATAATCTCATTAAAGTCCTGAAGAATGGACTGGAACTGCTTGTCATTGTACTCAAATCGATCCCCAAACACCAAGCAACAGATGATGTTGGACACAGCATTGTGTATAAGTAAAGCAGCATTAAAAGGCTTTCCTGCCAAGAAGAAGAAGAAGACTAGAATTACCACCTTGCAGCTGTATGCCTCTACAGTCAAATTGCAATTAACAAAAACATAATGCTTCCAGCTACAGCTGTCACCCACATGGAAGCATAAATATATAGACAAGACACAGAAACTGTGTTAAGAAAGAAAAAAAGAAATTAAGTCAAAACTGAGGATGTGTGATGAGCCACGGGAGAATAATAGTATGAATCAATATGTAACAGGCAGATAACGAAGCAGGGAAACAGAATTTGTTTAGTGCCTTTCTGAACTGCAAAAGCCTCAGCGAGATATTGGCACTCCTGCTGGATGGACAGCTCCAGGCTTTTCTTCCCCAAACCAAAGTTTCTGAGGGTATGAAGAGCAAATCTCCTCTGCTGCTTCCATGGATTACCATTTGATAGCAAAAGACCTTTTGGAAAGAAGAAGACAGCATTAAATAATTAAGATTATGTAAACTGATTTGAATGTAATGACTTCAAACTAAATGCTAATTTGCCCAATATGGTGTCAGTCTGATGCTTCCCACCCTTACAAAATACTAACTAGAAACTTTTCAACAAATACAACACACACTGCTGATTCCTTCAAATCAAACAGTGGTATAACAGAGCCCGATCCGTGAAGTCCTCCTTTCAGGACCAGGGCTTCTCTCACCAGTTGTAGCCATTGTAGCCGTCAGTCCTTCCACCAAAAGGCGAAGGTTGAAAACGTTTCCATATTTCTCTGCAAACTGAACACAGACAGCAGATTAGTATTACAGAGGGACTACACACGCACACGTAGCGGATGAAAGAGACAGGTTCGTACAAGAGTTGTAAGCCTCTGTAAAATCATAAATGGAGAGACGTCGACCCCAAGTGTCTAACGCAGTAGCAGCCTTCATGTGTGCATGATTGGTAATTATTAACCCCACCCCAACATGAACTGCTCTTCAGAGCACATGAGTTAATGATTTCGTATATTTCCCAGGGTAACAGTGAATACTGAAGTAGTCAGGACTTTTATTTTTGCCTTAAACATTATATTTCACTGACCTGTCTCTCATAGTGTACATATGGATTCATACCTCTGTGAATTGCAGGTGAAGTCTGGCAGGATTGATGTGATGAAGGTGTCCAATAAAAGGAAGAGCCCACGGTCCAGGAGGAAAGTTTGTTGGCGGTCTGTTCTTCGAAACATCAGCCAACAGCAAGCTTTCTACAGAAATATCAAAACACTCAGCTGTCAGTCCTCCAGGCCCAATTTGTTTTATTGACTCCATTTGTTTACAACAGCTATACTGTGCTGTCGCTACTGCACAGACACACTGATATACAAACTTGACTGATATCGAAATGACTTCCGATGTTTATTCTTTGCATGTCTGACCTTCAAAATAAAAGCGTGCATACAATGCGCGCGCGCGTATCTTAACAGTGGGTGGATAGTGACTCAAATCTTTACTTTATATAATAGTAATATTACACTGTATTTTTAATCATTTATTTTGCAAAATAAAGTACTCATTTTACAGAATGGCTTATTTGAGAATCATATCTAAGGCTATTATATTTATTCAGTTGGATACATTTAATGTATATTACTGTATTTATTTTAATGGAGCTGGGGCTAACTGCTTAACTAATTTATATGCACCAACAGGGTGGCTTACTTAATAAGTACGTAACATTATAATAATATTAGTTGATTATATTTTACAATTCTAATTTGATTTACGTTACTAGTAGTCAAAGCCGTCAGGTAAATGCAGTGGAAGACCCCACAATGGTCCTTATGCATGGGGTTTAGTCCTGCAGTCCTGGAAAATGGGGGAGGTTTGAGTTTGGTCTTCATTTTCCAAAGGACTTTGAACTAACTAACCCCCATTAAGTCTTGACTTTAGGTGTAAGGCTATATTTAGCTTTAGGTTGTGGTGAAGAGGTAAGGTTAGGGCTAAACATACAGCTATATGATGGTTATAGGGGTGAAGATTATGGGTAAAGAAAATCATGAGGAGTAGAGGGTAATAGGTCACCTTTACAGGATTGTTTACCACTGCACTCACTGAGACTTGGTCAAATGTACCTGGCTGAACGTGTGTGTTGATACTGTGAAACAATTATCATACACATCTATTACGTACACATGCTTAAATCTTTCTAATGTACAAAAACTATAGTGCATTTGGGTAGCACCTTTGCATATTTTCTTTATGATTCACTGGTGATTACTGACAAATTATCTTTATCTTATCAAATTATTAGGAAAATGTTGTGTCCCTAACATGCAGGAATGTGTGCAGCCAGTTGGAAGAGTTCAAGCTCTAGTCTTGTTTTCATTTCAGAGGGTAAGAGGTCATTACAAACCACCAGTGTTGTAATATAGCCTTACTTCCTCTTTGGGGCCACGCCTCCACAGATAATGTGAGGAGTCTCATATGGTCTCCATGAGGAAGCTCAAATCATATATCAGGTGAATGGACTGTAGTGATGTGTCCCATGCAAAAAGATGCGGCTCTGAGGCCGATGCTGTAATAGTCAGAATAACCGGCTCGCATCAGTGAGAGCCGGCTCCCGAACCCTTTCCTTTTGCTGCTTACCTCAGTGCTCAGCCTGAGCTCTGCTCAAAGGCAGAACTTTGACACGATTGGTCAGCATCGCAGCCAGTCAGATGTGAGATATAGGATCCTTTCATTATGTGAAAACAGCGCTCCCTCTCTGTCTGTCTGTCTGTCTGACCCCCACCCCCTGTCTGTCAGACAGACAGCAGTGAGGAGGAGTGTGTATGCCTCGATGTGGTTGTGTTAGGCTATGAGTGACACCGAAAGCAAGCAACATCTGGCTACCTGGTTTAAAGATTATAAGGCTGTTATAATACTGTTTGGTTGGGTTTGGTTCTGTTCTGTGGATTTGTTGCAGTTTTGTTGTTAATTTGTACAATAAAATGTTTGATTAAAATATTAAACAAAGAATGGTTTTGTAACAGAATAAATACACCAAAATTAGAGGCAGGTATAAGGCTTCTCATAAAAACACTGAACATGAAGGGTTTCACCACAAACCATTAATTTTGCAAAGTTATGGTAAAATAAGCCTACAAAGTCCTAAATTAAGAGCCGTTCAGGAGTCAGAAGGCCGGCTCTTTGGCTCCAGCTCCCAAGAAGAACCGACTCTGAAAGGCCGAACTTCCACCACTAATGAATGAGAGTTTTTTGTAGCCAAACCAGTATCATATCGAGCAACTGGTACAGTTGCATCTGTTAACTAAAATAAAAGTACGCATGTTGTGCCCTTTCGATGACGGAGGAATGAACTATGTAAGCAAAAGCATAAATAAAACAGTGTGGTATACTCCTGTTGTACGTCCTGCATCCAGAGAAAGCTGGGCTAACTGTAACTACTAAGTTGATTATATTTTCTATTCTGAATTAGAATTTGCCAATAAGTTGTTAACTATAGCTGTGAGGTAGATGTAATGGAATAGAAAAGACAACCTTTGCCTCCAGAAAGAAAGAATAGAAGTTTAAAAGTAGCATGATGGAGTTACTCAGTTAGTGGGCTAGTGGGTTAGTGGGCCTACACATTTCCTTCGTCTCTAGGTAAATGTAGACTGCTTAGTCACTTTCCACCACTGTATCTTTGAACATCTTTCTCTCTAAGACCTAATATCAATCAGGTTGGATTATTGACTAAGCTGTTAACAGTTGTGATGGTTGAGGTCAGGACTGGGGAATGCGTCATGTTATTGAGAGTTTTCAATATTATCAAGTAAAAATCACAAACTGGGGTTTATAGGTCACCCTCTACCTTTACTGCTGATAATTACTGAATATATTATTGCTGCAGTCTTTGATACTGGGTCAAATGTATCAACATCGGCAGACTGAGATCAAGCTCAGCCTTATTTTCCACTTCAGAGAGAGGTAAGAGGTCCTGTAAGGCCAACAGTGTTTATATGTTTACTTTGTTGGGTTGTTTTCCTCTCTCCTCCTCACCAGATAACATTAGAAGGGATTAACATTTTGTCTACCAGGAACCGACTGGGATTTTTTCAGAAGTTCAAGAAATCTATGATTTTATGGCTCTTGTTTGCTTTAGTGCTGTTCCTTTTGACTGACGTGGTAAGAAACTGGAGGCCTCACAACTCTCCACCTTTACCCTGGACTGTGCCTTTTCTAGGAAATGTCTTCACTGGAGTTGACTTCAAAACAGTGGAAGGGTAGAGCGAGCAGTAACTCTTTAAAAAGGTGTGTGGATGTGGCTCTCCAAGAGCAAGTGGGGAAGAGTAAGTCTTTAATATACATCAAGCCAAGTTATTTGCACCAGAGTAGCCTTATCCAACATAGTGAGCACCAAGGACTAATAATAGAACAATATCATCATAAACAATTTAAAGAAGTATTTTTTGTCGAAAGAAAGAATAATACAGAAGTGTTCAGTATATTTCGCGCTGAAAGTTGAACACATTTTTGTGTTGAGAGAGACAGACACGGCTCAACCCGGAACAGTTGGTGTTTTATTGGCTCAGCACAAAGTAGGGTTTGGGGCTGGGTGCCTCCCAACAGAACTCAGACTGGGCTGCTCTCAGCAGGTGCAGAAGGAAAACCTCTGGAGGAGGGGAGGTGAAGAGGAACAACTCCATCCTGGCCAGCTGCTCCCCAAGACACACAGCTTACCTGAGAATACACGCACATCAGATGAAGTTTGATCAGTGAATATTGCAGCTCTGGAACAACCTCAGGATAAGATAGAACGCTGATCCACTCCAAATATCTTACCAAATAATGAGTAATATTAACCTTGAAATAGTTACCTGACAAATGGTGCTGGCAACATGTATGTATATATATATATACTGATCAGTTACAGTCCACTTATGGATGAAGTGTATAACATTGATCATCTTGCAATACAATGTTCTGCTGGAAAACCTTGGGTCCTGACAGTCATCTGGACGTTACTTTGACACGTACCACCCACCTAAACATTGTTGCATACTAAGCGCTGCTTCATAGCAAGCACTCCCATGTTAGGGGACTCCCACCAGGTCAGTGCTCACCACACCACAAAAACTAACTCAGAAATGGCGAGAACAACATTAGCCCAAGGTGTTGACCTGGCCTCCAAACTCCCAAGATCCCAATCTGATCCAGCAGCTGTGGGACCTCCCTAATATCATGTAAGCCCCTCCTTGTGCTGCTAAAACAGCTCTGACGCACAGACACAGGACCTCTGGGGTGTCCTGTGGTGTCTGGCACTAGAGTACTAGCAATGGATCTCTTGGGTCCTGTGAGTTGCATGGTGGGGCCTACATGGATCTGGCTTGTTCTGTTGCATCCCACAGATGCTCAATCAGATTGGGATCTGGGGAGTTTGGAGGCCAGGTCAATGCCTTGGGCTCGTTGTCGTGCTCCGAGGAACATCCAACAAAGAGTATAGGGCGTGAAGAGCTGGACAGCAGCAGGCCCTGACATTATCCACACCCACTGTCTAAAGAAACTAACTGCATTCCATGAATGACTAACCATACAAATGAACCAGCTGCTGATGGATGGGACCCACCCAGAGCTGCTTACCCAAGGACAGAGTCCTGATCGTGAAGGACCCTCAGAATCATACCATACAACTACCAGCTAGTAACCTTCCTCTGCCCAACATGGAAGCTCCTGTCAGGCATCATAGCAGCTAAGATGAGTAGGCACATGGCTCAATACATGAGCGAGGCCCAGAAAGGAACTGGTAGTAATACCAGGGCAACCAAGCACCAGCTACTGATCGACAGAGCAGTCACCTGACACTGCAAGACCAGGCAGACCAACTTGTGCACCTCCTGGACTGACAACAAGAAAGCCTACTACTCAAAGCCACACCACTGATACTGGAATGCTTGGAAATATACAGCATCAACAGGTCACTTAGATCCTTCATCAAGAACTTAATGGGGCTGTGGAAGACAACTCTAGAGGCCAACTCAAAGCACACTGCACAAGTCACCATCAACTGCAGCATATACCAAGGTGATGCACTTTCCCTGCTGCTGTTCTGTATAGACCTGAACACCCTCAGCCAGATCATCACAAAGAGTGGCTACAGATACCGGTTCCAAAGTGGAGTATCCATCAGTCACCTCCTCTACATGGATGACATCAAGCAGTATTCCAGGAATAAGCAAGAAACTGACTCACAGATCCACAACACCAGGATCTACAGCAATGATATTGAAATGTCAGTCAGACTTGATAAATGTAGCAGGATGGAGGTATCAAAGAGAGGGATAATGGTATAATAAGCTGGCATAAGGAGGAGATAGAAGCCACTGAAATCGAGACAAGGAAGCTCCTCACACTGTGCTCACAGCAGCGGAAGGTCCCAAGTCCAGCATCACAGTGCACTAAGCGGGCAAGGGAGGCTGAGGACTAGTGAGTGTCAGAACCACTGTCCAGGGTGAGTGGCTAAAGATCCAGAATTACATCAGGAAGATGCCCCCCAAGATGAGCTGTTAAATGAATATGACAGCACCAACCCAATGATAATGAGAGGATAGACCATCATGGGGACAAGCCCCTGCACTCGCGCATGTGACATAAAAGGCGGGGTACCGGTGACTGGGCTGGGGTGGTGCTGCTTCCGGCCTGGCCTCTCAATCATCTTCAGGTTCTGAATGGTGTGGGCAGGATCATGGTGCCCTGAAGAAATAATATTAATGAAAAGGGTTCATCAAACCAATATGTTTTTTTTAGTATTTCTTCTACTTAATCTGTCCAAATTAATAAATAAAAAAGACACTTGAAGAACTTCTTGGCCATGCTGGTTAAAAAGTTGAGTTTTTGAACCATTAAATAACCTACTAATAAATGGTCAAATTATAAACAAAATTAAAACCTTTAATTCTGTCAATTGTTTTTTCCAAGGTCAAGAATGAATTTTGAAAATCAACTTTTAAGCATCTAATTTCAAATTGACTAAACTCCATCTGCTACAGATTAAGATCATGTGATACATTCAAAATCTCAAAATTAACTACTAAAAAGGACCTTGTAGTGAGATTACTTTTGTCAACTCACAAGTCAGTGGCCTAAAAATGGATCATTCAAAAGCTATGTATGTAAATCAAACTTAAAATCTCATGATAAATAAAATGTTCACATAAAGCAGTTCTTTCTAAAGTGTGCATCATGTACCTTTAGGATTATGTATTCATTGACTGTGGTGTCCTTGTTAGCCATGTGGACAGGTGCTTGAGATGATATTCCCCATTCTACTCACTGAATCTCATGGACGACTGCATCAGTATAAGACATTTTCTCCTGTCACTCAGAGAGGGCTGTCTGGATAAGACCAACCACAGTATCTATCTCAGCCTGGACTCTCTCTCTGCTCACAGTGAGAAACAGGAAACAATGTGAGCTGCAGATCACACAATCATGTTCCTATGTGATATTCAGTAAGGACATTGCTGAACTTGTCTGACCTCTGATTGACTAAAGAGGTCCAAATGGATTGAGCCATATACACACCTTGTATATGAGGGTAGTAGATCATGTATAGCAGTCCCCAGTATAAAGTAGTGGTAGTAGTTTCAGTTCCAGCAGCGAACAGGTCCAGGGTGCAAAAACACAAATTTTTTAAATCAAAGCCAGAATCTTTGTCTTCTTTCTATCAGTGACAGAGAAAGACAGTAGAAAGAATCAGTGGACATATTTCATATTCCATTGTATAAAAACACAAACATAATACAGAAACACTCACCTCTCCCATTTCTATGAGGAAGGAGTCGATGTAGTCTCTTGGTGACGAAGGGTTAGGGTTTTCTCTGTGTTCTTTGATCTTGATTTCGACAAAGTCAACGATGTTCTGTGTCAGAGCAAATATCTTCTTGTGAGGTCCAGGCAGCCACTTCATGAGCCAGGGAAGAGTGTTGTAAACCTACAAAGCAGGAAGAAAGATACCAGGTCATCTGAGTCAACAGCAAACATGGAACTACACTGCACCACTTACAAAACAATATTAGTTACTAAAATATGTTATTAATTTCTGGACTCTGGCTGGATAAATCCTGATTTTAAAAAGATTACTGTGTGATGCATCTTGTTTACAAAGGAGGCTCACCTGTGCCCACACACCTCCCTCTAAATACAACAGTTCATTAAAGTCCTGAAGAATGAGACTGGAACTACTTGTCATTATACTCGTCCCGATCCCAAACGCAAACAGCAGATGATGTTGGACACAGCATTGTGTATAAGTAAAGCAGCATTAAAAGGCTTTCCTGTCAAGAAGAAGAAGAAGACTAGAATTACCACCTTGCAGCTGTATGCCTCTGCAGTCAAATTGCAATTAACAAAAACATAATGCTTCTAGCTACAGCTGTCACCCACATGGAAGCATAAATATATAGACAAGACACAGAAACTGTGTTAAGAAAGAAAAAAAGAAATTAAGTCAAAACTGAGGATGTGTGATGAGCCACGGGAGAATAATAGTATGAATCAATATGTAACAGGCAGATAACGAAGCAGAGAGCAATTTGTTTAGGTACCTTTCTAATTCTACCAAAGCCTCCAGCGAATATTGGCACTCACCTGCTGGATGGACGGCTCCAGCTTTTCTTCAAACCAAAGTTTCTGAGGTATGAAGAGCAATCTCCTCTATAACTGTGGATTACCATTTGATAGCACAAGACCTTTTTGGAAAGAAGACAGCATTAAATAATTAAGATTAGCAACTGATTTGAATGTAATGACTACAAACTAAATGCTAATTTGCCCAATGTGGTGTCAGTCTAGTGCTCCCACCCTTACAAAATACTAACTAGAAACTTTTTCAACAAAAAATGCAACACACACCATGATTCCCAACTAAATGAGTCAAACGGTGGTATAAATAAATACGATCCATTGAAGTCCTCTCCTTTCAGGACCAGAACTTCTCTCACGGATTTATAGCCATTAATGACCACAATCCTTCCACCAAGGCGAAGGTTGAATACGTTCCATATTTCTCTGCAAACTGAACGACAGCAGATTAGTATTGTGGTTCATCACTGGGTTGAATCACAAGTATTCGACTTTTAAGGCTACAACACAAATTTGCATTTCAGTCAACAACTTGCCCAAAATCTTTTTCTAATGTACAAAACTATAGTGCATTTGAGAGTATGCCTTTATATTTTCTTTTACTTGATTCACTGGTGATTACTGACAAATTATCTTTATCAAATTGTGGGAAAATGTTGTGTCCCTAACATGCAGGGAGTCCATGCAATGATTGGAGTTCAGCTCTGGCCTTGTTTTTCATTTCAGAGGAGGTAAGGAGTCACACAGGCCACCAGTGTTATATAACATTTCCTCTTTGGGGCCTACCGCTCACACAGATAATGTGAGAGGATCACCATCCAGTCCTGCAGGGGACCAAACCAGGATTTTCAGAGGCTTTTGATACTCTTCATCATGATTTTTCAAGTGATTTTGATTGTATGGACTTTACTGGTTGGCTCTTGTTTGGTTTTGTGTTGCTCCTTTTGGCTGATATAAGTAAGAAACTGGAGCTCTAGCTTCCCCCTGGACCCTGGGCTGTGCCTTTTTCTAGGAAATGTCTTCATGGAGTCGACTTTAAAACAATGGAGAGGTGAGATTAACAGTAACACTTTATAGGTGTGTGCATGAGTGTCTCCAAAAAGAGGCAGAAGTGGGGAAGAGTAGAAAGTCTTTTCTGTTGCTTCCAGAAGCTACAGAGCGTAAACAAATAATGCATGACATAATGAAATGACTGAAAACTCAAATAACAGTGATAGTTATAAAGACAGCCTCATACAAAATGTCAGTCATCATTGAAAAAGTACTAATTAAATTAAATAATTTGGTGTCAAAGAGGCACTTTCAAAACCATAAAAACATTGCCCAACATGGCAAACTGCATCAGCACAGTTTTCTCAGGTGAAATTAACATTATCATGACAATTAGGTGGGATGACCTTTGCCATAATAGTTGAATGAGGAGTTTCTTCAAAGTTTTTCTTAAAGCATTTCCAACCCAGCAAAGCTGCCTTTATTTCTACTCTGTATATAGTTGTATACTGAGAGATTTAAAATGTTTTTAGAGCATATCCCCTCTTGAAAGTCATTTTGTCTTTGAATGGCTCGCTCAGGGTATGGCCCTGTGTTTAGCCTGAGGAGGCAGTGAGAGGATGGTGTTTTATTTGGGACACAAGATGGTCAAAGAGAGGCTCTGTCAACCAGCTGGTTAGCTTTGGGTGATCGACCTGTTGTTCCTCTCTTCCATATTTTCCTTCAAGGGCCTTGGTAGGTAGGTGGTAAATGAGAGCATGAGTAAATGGGTGCAACAAATGACTTTTTAAAAATTCTAAATCATGGTTTAGATGGCAGCATGTGGGACAAATGATAATGTGAATGCAGAATATGAATAGTGTTGATACATACACACCTCAATTCCACCTCCACGACATCAAACGCAGCCTGACAGAGATTTGAGTCTCTTTGTAGGTAGAGCCTGTTTGCTTTGTGAAAATTTGATATAACTTTTCACAGGCATAGCTTTGAGCAATGGTTACTGTGGAAGAAACGAAGAAGAGTTGCCAGCACCACCTGCGATGCTGGAGATGAAGTCACTGGAAAAGTACATTGAGTGGAAGCAACTTTCTTTGTATGAGGCCTTCAAAGAGAACAGGAGCAAGTAAATAGCTCATGCAACTTATCTAAAAGCCTTGTTGCCATATTTCTAAAAGTAGTTTTTTCTTGTGGATCTGTCATCACTTGAATCAATTCACTGTATTCCCAGGAAGACCATTCTTCACTATACCATAACAAATGCAGTAGTAACATCATCTCCTCTGTGGTCTTGGACGCCGCTTTGAATACAGTGATCAAGCTTTACCAAGATTCTCCAGTTGGACAATGGCGCCATTGTGCTTGCTGGCTCTCCTCGAACTCAGGTAATTCCTGTCAAACTACTTTCTTGTGATGACAAAACAAACTGTCCTGCTGCTGGTCTATAACTGATCTGAGACTTTGTCCCCTCAAACAGCTATAGTGCCTTCCCTGGCTTGCCAGAGTATCTGGACCTCACCAGACTGTCCATGCCAGCTATAATGAGATCCAGCATTTCCTGAGGAAGAAATAGAAAGCACCAGGAGGGAGTGGAACTCCCAGTGACCCTCGTAGTTATGGTGCATACCTGGCAGGAAATGGAGAAGGTAAGATATTTTACATTTCAATAAAGCTCAGTAGACACAAATTTCCCAGGTATTTTTCCCTTACCAAATTTGAACATAAACCATTCATCAGACCAAAGCTGTGCATTGAAAAAACATAAATGACACAATCGTCCAGCATGGCGAATTTATATTTCATCACTCCTAAAGACCCTTGCACCACACAGCTCTGCTCAGATTGATTGGAGTTCATCCCTATACTTATAAAATATATTTATAGTTGGTAGCAACTAGTCAATCCATATCATCCCTCATAAGACACTAACAATCCACAGAAGAATCTGCTGCACAGTTATGATGAGCCAACAGTGAGCCATGCTGAGAGAACTGTGGATGTGAAAACGCATTTAAGTCCATGATCCTTGTTCCATCAGCCGAGAAATAATATACATAGTAGCATCAACAACTGTACTTTGTATAATGTTATAAAGAGAACTTTTGTATTTTTGTTTACAGAAAAGAGGATCCTCAGGCTGGCTTCAACATTGAAACCCTGCTGGTTGCACTCCTAAACTGATGAGGCTGGAACAGAATCATCTACCACCACTTCGCTGGGCTCCTGTTGCCTTGTTTTCACAGAATGCAGAGTCAGTCAAGTCATCCTCATTGGTTTAATATTAAAGACCAGGAAGTAACCTCATGAAGGTTAATGATGTTTCTGTTCTGATCTACTGTTGTGGTACTAACTCTGCCTCTTCACTCAGAGAAAGTCCAGGAAGAGATAGACAGAGTGATTGGACAGTCTCGTCAGCCACCATTTGCCGATAGACCTTGTACCCTACACTGACTTGCTGTCATCCATGAGATTCAAAGGATGGGAAACATTGTTCGATGGGATTCCCAAAATGGCAGTAAGACACCACACTGGGGATACTTCATGCAAGGTGCAGGACTGTTACCAGATGCATGTGAATGTCAAGTTATCAAACTTGCAATTATTTATACAGCTAATATCAGAAACATCTCACTTGTTTGCTCTTTTTCCAGGGCTGGCTATAACAACAATACTAGCATCCGCTGTTGATAGAATGAGTGGGCGACTCCAGACACCTTCAATCCTGAGCATTTCTTGGATTCAGAAGGCCAGTTCTGTGGGAGAGGCCTTCTTACCCATTTTCAACAGGTTTGTTGGAATATCTCACCGCGCCCCTGATGTCACCACCAATATAATTCATATGTGGGAGCCTGATAATCCTAAAACTACTGAGGACAGCTTTCCCCAGGTAAGCGTGTGTGTCTAGAGAGCACCTGGCCAGGATGGAATATTCCCTTTTCTTACATCTTTCCTCCAGCGCTTCACCTTCTCTCCAGTTCAAATGCTGCCTAGCTTGGAGGGTGTGCTGACTTCACCCTACTCACAGAGGTTCAGGATACTAGCCATACCTCGCTGATGTTCTACAGCCATTCTCATTTCCAACAAAAAACAAGCATCATTGATTTATTTTTTGGATAAGATCCTACAACTGAAAATAAGTATTAAGTCAAAAGGCATCTGGACTTGTTTTCATTTTCATACAAAACAACAAACAACGCTTGGTTCCTACAGCTTCTTTAAAACCCTGTTATCCATGTAGATATTACAGCAATGGTTAAATGTTGTCATATTGTGTGCAATCAACTACCTTTGATTTTCTAGTAAATCCTTGTGAACTTTTATCGGTAGTATATGAGTTCAGTTATTTCTGTAGAAAACAAACTGAAAACACCTGGTAAGAGTACAAGGACAATAAAATCTGTGCAACTTGTCATTAACGCAAAACATTCACTGTTGATGCATTAATTGTTACATAATGTAATAAGCTTAATACTGAGTTAATGATTAATTGTATATCCATACATACAGGGATATGTTGTACGTAGCACCATGCTGGATCAGTGTGATATATCTGACACAAAACAGTTCTGTCAATCTTTAACCCAGCAGCACTAATGATGGCTGCATACTGCTGAGCTTCAACTCTCTTGTCAATCTCCCACTAGATAATAATATAAGGAACAAAAATACAACAAAAACATCAAACCCCTCAGAAATATTTGTCACTGAAATGATGTGTTTGTTGCATATTCATGATGATGTATCTTCATCTAAGGCCATGCAGAGAATTTTTTTTACAAGGAGGTAAAAAGAATGCACAAAAGTCATTTGGTTGACATCACTTGGTAGAGTATAACTGTACTGAAAACTGTACAATGTTGTTTCATATTCTCTATCTTTTGAAATCTTTTTGTACAGGTGAATCCAGAATTGCATCTGAAAGATACCTTACATTAATTTCTACCATTTCTAAAGAGACCATAGACATATCCTGTGATTTCCTCCTCTCAGAAACCTCTCTCTTGCTTAATGAGAAAAGTCCATCCCGCTCATTTGTACAGCCACCACAGTTAGCTGCAGTTAGATGCTGCTAATCCAACTGCACTTTGCTTTGTTTGCTTTTGTCTCTGTGTACACTATAAACGAAATCTCTGTATAAAGTCACTGAAATACAACAGTGGTTTTCACTTAGTGTGTGTTATCATATTGCTGATTGGTGAATGTTGTAGATGTAATAATTACTTTAAGTTGCACCATATTTGCATGTGAGGTTTTGTTGTCCAAAGGGAAAGTAGGCGTGTCTGTGGCTGGTTACGCCAGTACAACGTACAAGCACCCTTGAACAGATGATGGTTACCCTAATAGGTGGTGGGTATGGTGGTATATAAAGCAGGAGTCCACCAAATTGTCCTCCAGGACCACTGGCTTTTTTTGCCCATTGTAGAAATTTCCTCAGTGTGGACAATAAGCATCCATTTATTTTACTAAGGTACAGTGTGACGGTATTAGTATCACTTTCTGTATGTATTATTCAACATTATGAAACCTGCACAAAACGGTTTTTCAAGCATATGTTTGTCATGTTTAAATTAATTTTTGCTGTGCATACTTTCAAGTATGAATTTTGCTGAGACATTCTATTAACTGTTAATTTGATTGATCTGATAAATTTATGATCGGTTCAAGATTCATCACATTGTAATTGCTATTGGGATACTGGCATATGTAGGCAATAACAGTATGTATAACTTTTGCAGAACTAAAAAATAGGCCACTTCGTTTTTTTTGTAGTTGATCAAGCTACTTTAAATTGTGCACACACTTCAAATGCATTTGCATTTCAAATGCTGTCTGTTTGTGTGAAATAAATGGCAAATACTGACATTTGGTGGTCAAATTGTAAACATAAATGGAAATTTTAACAGTTACACTTGACCTCCTTGTACCCCATTTGTTCTTCATTGTGTATGGGTGGGTTAAAGTTTAAAATGTAGTTGTGCTTTGTGGTTCTGACTTTTGTCCCTCTAGTCATTTCCAGCTGGCTGATGTCTATGGGAATGTGTTCAGTGTCCTTCGGCAGTGGCAAGATGGTGTTTGTCGCTGGGTATAAGATGGTATGAAGGAAGCTAGTGGCCCTTGAAGAAGCTGGGAACTGTGGATCGACCATACAGTCCAACCGTGATAGATTCTACTCAGGAACCTCGAGTGTAAAAATCTCTCTTTCTCTTGTCTCATGCAGTGCGAAATGAGTTCCTGCAAGTCATTAACTCCTTATCTTCTGCATGCTTGTGTATGGAGGTCTGTTCCACGGTAATGGTGAAACATGGAAGGAACAATGACATTTTGCCTTGTCTATACATAACACAGCCTGGGTAAAGCATCATGGAGCAGAGTATCTGTGAGGAGATCGATACCTGCAGGAGGAGATAGAGAAGGAGAAGGTGAACGCAAATTATTAAACTCACAATCTACAGAAGCAGCAAAAAACTCCTGAAGCAAAACAGCATTGTCTTAACAGTGGACTCCTCTCCTCCAGTGAACCTTTCAACTGTGGAGCCTCTTCCAACAATGCTGTGTCAACATCATTTGCCAGCTAGTAATGGGGCGACATTTTGACTACAGTAACCACAACTTCAGACCATGCTGAAGTATCTGTCTGAAATTTTACTTTAGCTGGAGGGCTCTGTATAGTCTAGTAAGTCAATAATATCCATTAGTTCAATTATTGTTGGAGAGACAGCACTTTGGTGGGACTGTTGGAGTCAACTCTCTGGTGAAATTCAGGTTGAGGATGTTGTAGATAAAATTTTCTTCTCTCTGTTTCCCCTTCCGAGTAGCTGTACGAGTCATTCCCCGCAGTGATGAAGCACTTGCCAGGTCCTCACAACAAAATATTCAGCCTCTTTGACACCATCCTAGACTTCATCAGTCAGGAAGTAAAGAGGCACAAAAAGGACCTGGACCGCAACTATCCCCGAGACTACAGTGACACTTTCCTCATTGAAATGGAGAAGGTATGTGAATAACTTCACTGCACTGCACACACTGTCGAATTGCCAGTCATTCACTTCTTTATCCTCCTCTGCATTTCTGAACAGCACAAAGAGTCCGACCTGGGCTTCACTGAGACCAATCTGGCTCTGTGCTCTCTGGATCTGTTCCTGGCTGGAACAGAGACAACCTCCACCACCTTGCAGTGGGCTTTGGTTTACCTTATCAAATATCCTGATGTCCAGGGTAGGTGACATGCTTAGCCCTAAATGGGAAACAGGAAGTAAACACGGCCAAGAGCTGGCATTCATGCTAGCAGCTATATGAGACTGCACTTAGGTACAGCTGTGCCACCATAAGCATGGTGACTCAGTCATAATGACAATGCTAGTGTGGTGATAATGACAAATATGGTCACCATCTCAGTTTAACCTGTTAGCAGAAAGTGAATGTCATATGATCAGAGGAGCGGTTTATGAAGTTTATGCGGATTATGAAACACAAAGCTGAGCTTGATGGTGATGTCACGTTTTGTGCAGGTCATTAATAATTAATTAAGTACCAGTAAAATTCAAATTCTTTACCTGATAATGGTGCCAGATGAAACTCTGAGGGATCAGCAAAATTAATACAAATCATCCAGTTTTGATCAGTCAGTTTGATCTTGGACCAATCTACAGACTCCCCATCTTTGAAGCCAGCATGGCAAAAAATGATAGGATTTCCTTGTATGGTTTATTTTTATTTTCACATTCTTCCCAAGGAAGAATACTGGCATTTAAAAACTATATGAGAGCAGCTAGATTCTTCAGGATTATGTTTTTCTCTGTAGAGATGCAGTTCAGGAAGCTAATAGCAGGAGCAAGAAAGGTTTTAGGCAGAAACCTGATCCCTTCATTCAGTCACCCTTTGCAAACAGGTTTTGGAGCAGTAAGCGCTGATACATGAGAACACTGAAAGGACATATATTATGGAAGTTGGAAAACCTATCACACCTGTGTTTGGCAATAGAAAAGACTGCTGTTGTTGTGTGATAATGTGCATGTTAGTGGGAACTTCTTGAATTTCTAGAAAAAGTCCAGGCAGAGATAAACAGAGTGATTGGACAGACACGCCTTCCCACCATGGCCGACAGACCCAACCTGCCTTACACTGACGCTGTCATCCATGAGATCCAGAGGATGGGAAACATTGTTCCTCTCAATGGATTCAGAATGGCTGCCAAGGACACAACACTGGGCGGTTACTTCATACCAAAGGTGCATCTAACACACAGTCATTTAAGGTTATAACAGGATTATATATTGAAAAAAAGGGAAATGAAAATTGTGAGTGTTGTTGCAGCATTGCTTTGTGTTAACCTATGGATCTTGTTTTTTTAGGGTACGTCCATAATGCCCACCCTGACCTCTGTGCTGTTTGACAAGAATGAATGGGAGACTCCTGACACTTTCAACCCCGGACACTTCCTAGATGCTGAGGGAAAGTTTGTGAAGAGAGAAGCTCTCCTGGCTTTCTCTGCAGGTAAACCAATTTTATCCATAACCTGAACTAGAATAAACATATTATCCTGTGCTCTTACATCTGTGTATGTGTGTGTGTGTGTTGGATTCCTCAGGAAAACGTGTGTGTCTTGGAGAAGGCCTGGCCAAGATGGAGCTGTTCCTGTTTTTGGTAGGTTTACTCCAGAAGTTCTATTTCTCTGCTCCTGATGGCGTAGAGCTGAGCACAGAGGGGGTCACTGGAACGACACGAGTACCGCACCCCTTCAAGGTTCATGCCAGAGCTCGCTGAACCATGCAACATCTCAGTGAACTGTTTTCCAATCAACCTTTGTGTAACAGATGACTTATTTTCATTCTTTTGCTGCTTTTCATTCTCAACCTTTCACTGATGTATGACTGGCTCTCTGCCTATACATTTAACTCTGTGTGATAAAGTTAATGTTTCATTAACAAAAAGATGCTGTAGTACAATTTATAGTTAATATTGATACTTTGTCCTTGTGGTTCTTAATAACTGACTGTATAAAGAGTTAATGTACATACATACTTTGAAATAACAAGCAAAATTTGTTATGTTTTCTTTTTCACAAAGTAATGACTAGTCTTATGTCATGTATAAGCCATTAGTTAATAATAGGCTGAGATTATTATAATAAAACAATTAAACAAATGAGTAATAAATAATTAGTTGCTATGTGTCACAAACAAAACAAAAAACAAAAAAAAAAATTACACACATCATAACAAACATGGCTGATCACTGATCAGTAGATCAGTGGAGCTGTTTTAACATTTAACCTGGTGACTTATTTACAAGCCACTGGAAGTAACTAACAAATCATTTGTAAAATGAGAGACACATATTTGCTAAATTTAATTGCAAATAGTTATTGCATGTTAACCCATTGTGTAAAATTTTTAAATGTCTTACTTTGGCACTCTCTGGTGGTGGCATCAAGAATGATGCTGGTAGACAGCAACAAAAACTGCACTCTTCACCAGGATTGTTTATTTTCTACAAAAAAAAAAATCTGTACTCTGTTAATGATTTGATATATGTTACAACCACATAAGAACAAATCTATACTCACTTTAGAAATACATTTAAAAAGTGGGAAGTATATTGTGATCCCTTGTGAACCATAAATTTTGTTAGCACTCATTTTAAAGAACTAAAGTAGAGGAGCATTGTGCTGTTTGTAGCTGTAAATAACGTTGTTACACAGCCCATGAACAAAACAACTAGAAAACACCACATCCATATCATTACTCTATTAAAAAAGATAGGTCCACAATTTCAGAATCATCATCATGCAGGTACAAATCTGCATAATCTTTTGGGTTCAGCTTGTTGCATAAAAGAGACAAATAACAAAAGATAAAATTTGCGAACACTTAGACTACCAGAAGACTGACATTATTGAGATTAATCTAACAAAGCTGACTCTGAGGTTTTAATCCTACACATGTGGCAAAAAAATGACAATTGAACATGCTCTGCAACACATCTTAGCTACCAGTCTGGCTGCTTTAAACCTTAAAAACTGGGAAGCAGAACAAACTTTTCAACTACACTTTTGACAAATTTGGTTTTATATAACAGCCTGGCAAAAGGTTTCCTCCTTCTAATCTCCATTTTGTCATTGTATAAATGTTTGGGTCAGTTTTACCCAACTTTCTGTTGGCACACACACACTGATCATTATATCTACATAAGCTATGAGTCAGCAAAGTACCAGCCCATCTCTAACTAGTAACGGATGACGGAGCAAGTGATCCTAATCAGTCCCTGCTCCCACTCTGCTTCACAATGAGGCAGTGGAGTTTCTTTCTGTGGCTTGATCTGAGGGGAATACTGCTCTTTATCCTTATTGTACTCCTGGTGGTGTATTTTCTGAACAAAAAGGATCCACCTAACTTTCCCCCGGGACCACCAGCTCTCCCTCTTTTAGGAAACATCTTCAACATTGAACCTAAACAGCCTCACATTTACCTAACCAAGGTAAGCTGACAGCATCCAGACATTTTATGTACTAGTCTTATTTCTAATTCTGAAAAGTTCACTTGAACAACTTGAGCGTGTCCAAAAGGAGAAAGTAAGTACTCATTAATAACCTCTATACTTTAATATACAGTCACCCCTTCATCAAGCATGGGAGTGTTACAGAAATGTCTCAATTTGAGACTTTGCTGCAGCATTATATTAAAAGTTTGTTGTATAAAACAATTTAAAACCCTGTTAATATTAAGTCCCAGTGTCAAACTATACTATGCTGAAATATGCATCTTATCAGAATCACATGCTCAACAACAGGCCACTTGTTTTCTGCTCCTGCATCCACAGCTAGCTGATGTTTATGGGAATGTGTTCTGCATACGTCTGGGCAGACACAAAACAGTGTTTGTGTCTGGGTGGAAAATGGTGAAGGAAGCCATAGTGACACAGGCTGACAACTTTGTGGATCGTCCTTACAGCCCAATGGTGAACAGAATTTATTCAGGGAACTCAGGTAAATGACACACACCTGGAATATGCTCATGGAGTACATCAGTATTAAAGTGGTCAACCTGCCTCCTGAGCCCTGCCTGTGGCATCAGTGTTTGGTTTCTCTCTTGTCTCAGCAGGTCTTTTCTTCAGTAATGGAAAGGTGTGGAGGAGACAGCGGCGTTTTGCCATGGCCATGCTACGAACCTTTGGTCTGGCCAAGAACTCCATGGAGCAGAGCATCTGTGAAGAGAGTCGACATCTTCAGGAGGCGATGGAGAAGGAGGAAGGTTGGCGAAAACAAAGAAAAGAACACAAATAGGCCTACACAGTGTACTCAGACTGAGGACATTTCTCCTGTTCAGGTGAGCCATTTGACCCCATGCCCCTCTTGAACAACGCTGTGGCTAACATCATCTGCCAGATAGTGTTTGGGAAACGGTTTGACTACAGTGATCACAACTTCCAGAGCATGCTGAAGAACCTGATTGAGATGGCCTATTTGGAAGGCTCCATGTGGGCTCTAGTAAGATGCGAAAGCAACACAGATACATGTTAAAGAATACAGATTTGTCACTGCAGAGGGTCATATGACTGTTCTGACTCTAAATCAAAACTTTCTGTAACAGAAAATAATCCAAACCTGAATGAGATCCTTACTTTCAGGTGGATAAAAACAACATGACTGAATAAGTCCCTTGTTTCCTCTCCAAAACAGCTATATGATGCATTCCCAGCACTGATGAGACACCTACCAGGGCCTCACAATGGCATCTTCTGCAACTCCAAATCTTTGGAGGCGTCTATCAGGAGAGAGATAGAGAGGCACAAGTTGGATCTGGACCCCAGCAACCCACGAGATTACATCGACACCTTCCTGATAGAAGAGAAAGTACTGTGTTCACACTCTTGACTTAGCTTATCATTATATATGTGAACAGAAACACTTTAATGACCTGTGTTTTCCCCTCCCACTCTGTCTGACAGCACAACAGACGCAGTGAACAGGGCTTTGAGGAAGGAAACCTGGTTCTGTGTTGTCTGGATCTGTTCCTGGCCGGCAGTGAGACCACTTCAAAGACTCTGCAGTGGGGCCTCATCTACCTCATCAAGAACCCTCATATCCAAGGTGGGTGTTCAGATGACAAAAAACTTTTAATGATGCTCAGAGCAGCAGCACAGGAAATTGATTTAAAATAAAAAAGATTAAGAATAAGTTGAAGCTCCAACAGGTTACTTAAGGTTACATAAAATATCCTTTATGTCACCTCGTAGACAAAGTCCAGGCAGAGATAGACAGAGTGATTGGACAGACACGCCTTCCCACCATGGCCGACAGACCCAACCTGCCTTACACTGACGCTGTCATCCATGAGATCCAGAGGATGGGAAACATTGTTCCTCTCAATGGATTCAGAATGGCTGCCAAGGACACAACACTGGGTGGTTACTTCATACCAAAGGTGCATCTACTTATAACACACAGCAGCTAGGGAGTCAAAATGAAAATCATATTACTTAATTTGTGCAGAGCATGCTGAAGAACCTGATCGAGATGGCCTATTTGGAAGGCTCCATTTACTGTTGTAGGTGCTCAGGTTGAAGCTTTTGATAACTTTACATACTGTTTGGTAGGTAGGTCCAGTGGTTCCAAACCTCGGACCCCTCTGAAGGGTCTCAAGATAAATCTGAGGGGCTGTGAGGTCAAATGAGACACAAGTGAAAACAAACTCCTGCTGTGAAATATTGGATAATTTTAACTCTTTGGGTCTCTGACAGTTTATTGGAGTTTATTTTACTTTTAGTAGTTCACATTTAGTCCATCAAACCATCTGAGAGGTTTAGAGGGAAAATGTCTCTTTGGTGAAACTACTAACAATTCATAGACATCTCTTAATACACATATTACATTTTTAAGCTCAGTACAATAGATATGAAATACTCAAAACCCCAAAATGTACTTAAATACAGTTCACTACTTGAGTATACAGTAGTCACTTCATCACTGTAGTAACTAAAAGGAGGATTCTTTTCAACACAGGAAGAGGTTTATTTATCTTATGGAGAAAGATATGTGCAATCTGGTTACACATTACTGTGTGTAACTGGGCCACCATCTACTCCTGTCAAAGTCCCTCCTGGCTTAAGTCTCCATGTTACAGCAGAGCCCTCTGGTGGACTGATGGACTAACATGTAATACACACAATTTCACATTATCACAGTCACTTTCCACCACTGCCAATATGTACCTTTGTGCAGTTTGTGATGTCTGAAATAGAGCAGGTATTTAGCCTGTGCACGGACCAGTATTTAAAGGAGACTGAACTGACACATTTCTGCTGAAATGCTGATGAGACAAGAATGTTTGATATAACTAACTACTGATGATTCATTGAGCATAAAATCTATGTTAGGTACCCACATAAGCCTGTGATTCCTTTCAACAGAAACTCTGTGATTAAGCCATCATATTTCTGTGTTCATACCCACTTGCTGACATTACCCTCGACACACCTTGTCAACTGCCAACAAGGTGTGGCTGTGCTCAGGTTTCCTATCCCTGTATCGCTCCACCATATTCGTGCTTACAGACCTTGCACTGTAAATACAAAGCTAAAATTAGAAAACTGTCACAGTGAGTTAATTGTTCTTGTTCTGTGCAGGGAACCTCTGTGATGCCCAACCTGACCTCTGTGCTGTTTGACAAGACTGAATGGGAAACTCCAGACACTTTCAACCCCGGACACTTCCTAGATGCCAAGGGAAGGTTTGTGAGGAGGGATGCGTTTTTACCTTTCTCTGCAGGTAAATTTAAATGGATCATTAAGTGGTGCAGGAATGAAGTGATGTTGGTTGCAAAAACAACTGCAACTGTGACACAGATGGTGATAGCTGTGCTTGTTTTTTTTCCAGGAAAGCGTGCATGTCTGGGAGAAGGCCTGGCAAGAATGGAGCTGTTCTTGTTTTTTGTTAGTTTATTTCAGAAGTTTTGTTTTTCCACTCTGGATGGAGTTGAGCTGAGCACAGAGGGAATTATTGGAGCCACGCGCACACCATACCCCTTTAAGATCTATGCCAAGGCCCGCTGAACCCTGCAACCTCTCCTCTACTACTCTAATATATATGCTACAGTGAAGTCAAAAAATATTACACATATTTATACAGACATCTGTCGCAACATCTGGATAGTTTTCCTGTCAATAAACAAAATGCCAGTACTATTCATGTTTTTAACCAGTCCAGTGCAGAGTATGTGTGTGAAATACTGGAGCTGGTGATGGAGATACAAGGAAATTCTTCATAAAATAGGTCATGAAGGGAAACTATAGCATGCTCTTCGTTTTGCCATAACACATAATCACGTGTCTGCCATGAATTACCCTTAGTGTGAACATCACATATGTAGCCAGCAAACAGCAGCAAAATCCTCCCTCTTTTGTTTCTTTTCCTACTTGTGTCTATATATGAATGATTTCAGATGGATTATTACTCACTATGAAAATAAATGTCATACAGGGCCAGATTTTGTTCTCCTTTTTGTCTCCTGCAGGTTACCTCTGTGCCTGTATGGTTGGATCTGTCCTAATGGGGTCGACTGGCTTGTTTATTGTCACGTGATGGTGCTGATGACACAAAGACACCTCTGCTTAAAGCAGGGCTAGGGCTAGGTTTATGAACAAATGGCAATTTTAGCTTAGGCTTTTACAGACTGCAGAGATTGGTGCTTCTGAATGTGAGACAGATTTCATTTTTAAAAAAAAAAGGATTTATTTATTTATTTATTCACAAGAAAACCAAAGACCAAAGAAATTTTTTAGCTCCGTAATTCCTGAAAATCCACAATGCCTTTCTCACTTTTCTTCATTTATACACAAACATATGACACTACACATTCTGTGCTGTGCTACGATTGATCGTACTTCTTATTTTTAAATAAATGACACGGCTTTTAAATCAGCAATCTACAAGAATCATCCACTGCAAAGTAAAATAAAAGCGCTTTGACGCACGTCTGTAGATCACAAATGGCAAAACCATGATGACAGAATGCCCATTTAGTGTTATTGCAAACAGAGTAACAAAGCAAACAAGAGCCATTTCATGTTGTGAAACTAGTGATATTTAAGACTCAATGAAATCAGACAGCCAATATCCCACAATATCAAAGAGAACAACTTTTCTAAAGCGCTCTTCACTCTGAACTACTTAGCCTGAAAACATGATTAAATACATTATCGACTACAGTAATCAAAATTCTCAAGTTACAATTTGCAGGTACTGTATGACTGCTGAACCTGGTCCCAACATTTGGATCAAAAGCTGGTGTTAAAATCATTTTTACATTACAGCTGTACAACGTCATAGATTATAGTCTTGATTATTCACCACTAAATAAGATTCAGTGAATAGAAAGTCCTGCCAGTTTTCATTCAGAGCATGCTGCCAGTAAGAAAGTCAAATCACACTTTAGGAAATACACTAGTCCTGGATTTATTTTTGTAAGATTTGTTGTTGCAGCACCTCAGAGGTTGATCAGTTAATATGACTTGAAGGATTTTCACAGCTTTACATGATGGGCTTGTTCCATTTGAGTAAAAAAAAAAAATTAAGTGCCTGATGTTTGATGCCTAAAAGCAGTTGGTGGCCAGCACCAAATATAGCAATAATTTTCCTAAAGACATCTAAAGCATATTTGTGTTTTTATCAGTCTGCTGGATGACAAACTGTACCTCCTTCACTGCATAGTATAATGGTTCAGTTGTACATACGTCAACAATCATCTGAAGTTACATTTAGTTGGCATTAGCATTCAAGTAACCCTTAAAAAAAAAAAAAAAAATCACATTCATATATTCTACTTGCTCCAATTCTGAATAAAATCATTAAGTGGTCATGTACATTTCTCTCATTCCTGACCAAGTGTGACAGGATATAAGAGAGTGAAGGCTAAATTGATGATAGCAAGTGTTCAAATGAGACTGCGGTCGATAAAGCAAAAGCACAGAGCAGTATGAAGTATGCTCTAAGTCTATGGTAGGGACAGTGTGCGCTACTTTAGCTAGAGGTGAACACAGGTTGTGGGTAAACGCTCTATGCAAGGTCAGCTTGTAGCCAGTGTGTTGTGGGATGTTCTAACTGCAGGTGGGTGACTAACAGGGCCATGTTTGATAAGTAGGTGCTCATCGATACCAATCAGCTCATCTGTGACCCCCTCCCTGAGCGCTGAGAGCAGATGTGTTTAAGGCCACTTGAGTGCTCGCTTGTGGGAGGGTATTTTTTTCCCTTCACTAAATAACGGTGAGACATTTGGCTCCATGATGAGGCTTATTTGGAGGTAGTGGCAGGCACACTGATGGAGAGTGCCCGACGTGGGGCGTTTGAGACTTGCCTCTGCTGAGACAAGAAGGACTGGCCAGGGGACAGCACGGAGGAAGTGCGGCCACCGAGGCGTGATTCAATCGCCAGCTTCTGAAAGTTCAGACTCTGAGGAAGATGAAACGCAGCATTTTGACATTCAACTTCCTGCTCGCCAAATAATGTACAGTAAATGTCAATTGTGTCATGACAGATAGGATATGAATCAAAAAAATCTCATCCTACCTTGTTATACCACGCTGTGACAATCAGCTTCTCCTCATACTCTCTCAGCCTGGCCTGCTCACACTGACGCTGGGAGGCAAAATGAAATCAGATTTGAAAACAGTCCTTTTAAAAACACCCTGTATGTTCATATTACAAATACAAAGACTGAACAAGACCAAATGCAAATTTACTTCCAAGCTGAGAATCTGCTTGTCCCGGTCTGCCAGCTGGTTCCTCAGAGCCTGGATCTCAGCAGTGGCTGGATTCAATTTAGGGTCCAGCGCCCGGATCACCTACAAGCAGGAAAGAAAGGACAATTACTGATTCTGTCAACACTTTAACTAGGGAACTAGGTTTAGGTACTAACCAGAATTGAATCCAATAATAAAAACAGAAATTATACTCTTATAACTTACATTGCGAGCTTTCTCCAGGTACATTTTGTACCTCTCTTCCATCGCCCGCATGTCATCATCCTTCTTCTTCAGAGCGGCCATCAGCTCATCCACCTTCAAGGCTTTGAGGCATGAAGGGCATATGAGGTTTCATTCAAGTCATAACTGTTATGTTTTAGTGCAGACCAGTTTTAAGTTTGCATCACACACTCCAAAAACTGTAGCAGTGAAAGGACGTGATTGGAGACTTACAGGTCTGAGTGTTGTCAGGCTGAAGGTCTTCCAGCAACTCTTTCTTCTTCATGATTTCGTCCTGAGCCTCGTTCAGCTGGACCCTAAGGAAACAAAAGCTGTTTCTTTATATCCCTCTACAGGAAAAGATGGAAAGTCATCGTAATCTGTCATGCTTATCAAAACACTGACCCAAAACTCACTTACATGTGTGCGTCAAGTTTCCGCTTCAGGTTTGACTGAAAGAAAAATACAAACAGAAGTTTAACTAAAGCGTCAACAAATACAAAGGTTACATTCGATTAAAGCACTTATTTTTGCATTGAAAGATACATTTAAAAAAATATACAATGAAGGGGCTTTTACATCTAAATCACTTTGAAATTTGACTGGAAATATAAACTGGTGTGATTTTCTTGTGTAATCCCATCCCTTCGCAAAGTCGGCCTAATAAGATTAACTCTGTGGGGCATTTTCTCTGTATTGGTGCCAGAGGGTTTTGGCACACTCACATCATCAGGTTTGGCTGCCTGACTCTGCAGAGCCTTCTGGAGGTCCTCCACCTGCTGCTGCAGCTCGCTGACCCGCTCTCGGCTCAATCTGTAGATTTGTCACAATGCAGAGGAGGGAAACATCAACACGCAGGAAGGATACATTTCAAAAAGGAGTTGAACAAATGCATCAGCAAACACAATGTGACAGAAAACTATGAGCAACAAAACAGCCAGTGACTATCAGAGAAATAAACCTCTATCACATCTATCTGTGGCTGACTTACAAAGAGAAAGAAACTCAGTTAACCTGTTCTCAGTGTCCAGTTCACTGCGTGTCTTGTGTGCCTCCTCCAGCTGAGCCTGCAGAGCAGCGATCTTCTCCCGCTCACATTCCTCCTGCTGCACTCTCAGCATCTTATTCTCATGCTGCAGCCTGATGAACTTTTCTCTGAACAATCACACAAACAAAGGCAGTGTTCTCACACACACACAACTGGAGCAGAAAGAAAACAATTTTTATGTTGTCAGAGGCAGAGTCCAGTTACCTGTACTCAATGGGTATTAATTCAGCTGCCAGGTTATCATGGCTGGGGCTGCCAGAGGGAAGCATCCCTACATGGAAAAAAATTACATGCATTTTAGAATCAAAGTGGATAAGTAGGATCATTGTTGTTAGATCTGACTGTCTAGAGAGATACCGGCTTGGGAGAGCTGGTGTTGTTGAGCCTGAGTGCATCGTAGCTCCTCATTGATCTCCTTCAGAGAATCTCTTTCGATGATGATCCTCTAGTGGTGGGGATGTGATTTTACAACCACAGGACAATTGTTAGTAAGGAGTGATACATTGGCTAAAGTGAGTAATATCTTTTTGTAATTTCTTCCAAAACACATTTCAAAAGCTGCCACACCTCTCTCTCTTTCATCACAGCTTCATGCTTCTCCTCCAACTTCTTCATGTCAAAGGCAAGGTTGTCTGCTCGCCTTGTCTCCTCAGACAACTTCCTGTGTAGCTCCTGGACCTAAAAGAAAGCATGTGAAAATACATTTCTCCTGGCAGCAGTGGTTGGCATTTCCCTTTCATTTCCAACCATCATTTACCTGTCTCTTGTATGTCTCGAGCTGTGCACGGGCAGCGTTGGCCTTGCGTAGCTCTTCCTCCAAGCTGACAGTGTTGTGCATGTAGGTCATGTTATTCTCCTCCAGCAGCTTCATCTGCCTCTTCAGATCGCCCAGATTCTCCAGTTTACGCTTGTATGTTTCCACTGAGGCCTCCAGCATCACCACTCGATCTGAGCAGTTCCTATATGAATACAAAGTAAATACACACATATCAATAAACAACTCATAAGTTAACTTTAAAGTGCCCATATTATGCTTTTTTGTTTTTCCCCCTCCTTTAGTGTGTTGTAGAGCTTTTTTGTAAAAAGCGGTATGCTAAGTTACAAAGTCCACAGCAAAGGGCTTTAGTCTCTCACACAGAAAACACGGCTGTCGAAGGCCTGAAATGCCTCATTTGTAATCCAGCTTTTCTTCCATAACTTACCTACGTCACTATGTAACACATTCACGTAATGCCTGCCAAATCTTTATCATGATGTAGAGAGGTGACACAGTTATAACGTTACATCTGAAATACAAGCAAACTACAAAAAACTTACCACAGTGAAATGTCCTGACTCAGTCTTAGTTGCGAAAGTGATTCGGATCTATGGGCTCGTTCTTCCTGACTTTCGTATCAGACAGGGCTATAAGTGGTACAGCGCCAATGCTGTACCAACGCTGCTGTTACTATGGTTACAGCAGTGTTTTATGGTTGCTCAGGAGGCCTCTGGGTAAGAGGCATGACACATGCTTTAAGTGGCTGACCAGTCAAAACAGAGTGGTTCAGCTGACCAATTAGAGCAGACTGGGCTGTTCAGGAAGGGGGGCTTAAAGAGACGGGAGCTAAAACTGAGAGTTTCAGACAGAGGAACGGAGGATGAAAAGAGCTGTTGCTGCACTGTACAGTATGAGAAAAATGATATGGTTTTTGAACATTAAAGCATGTTAACCTATTCAAAATGGACCTGAGCATGAGCATTATATGGGCACTTTTATTCAATAGTGCAAAACAAACTATTACATTACTATATATTATTACTATACATTAGTATATATACCCAAGAACTACACACCTGGTAGTGTCTTTAAACTCTGATCCCTGGTTTCCACTAGGACAGATGAAGAATGTTGGCTTATATATATATATATATATATATACATATATATATATATATATATATATATATAAATATATACTATATAACTGTTAAAACCTGTTTAATTATTTTACTTTATATTGGAAGAAGACATTGTGTACTGAGGCTATTTTCCTGCTTCCTCTTGTGTGTGCTTGAGCAGTAATAACCCTCTTTGTCAAGACCAGCAAAACACAGCATCAGCTAATTTCACTGATTAGTTCCTCTTGTCTGGTTGAGTGTTTGCTAATCAGTGAAATCATGGTCCCAGCCTTCCCTCTCCATCTGTCTTAGCTGTCTGCTAATCTCTCATTAGGAGGCAACTATATACTGCTCTTTGAGACCTCCTTTTTAATCTTACTTGGTTTATTTTTCTGGTCTGCACTCTGAATTTAAGGGAATACTTTACCAACTTCCTACACAGACACAGACCTGAGAACGTCCAGTTCATCTTTGAGTGCTCGAGATTCTTCTGCCAGGCTGGTGAGCTCATCATTACGGTGCTGAACCTCAATCAGCTGCTTCTCCAACTCTTCACAGTGGATCCGGTAGTCATCCTTAGCAGCCTCCAGCCTAAAAGATGCAAATACACGTAATTCTTCAGTCTTTCACAACCATACTGAAGTTGCTGTAGGAACATTTAAGCAGAAAGTGACAAACCTGAAGTTCTCCTCCTGCAGTGTCTCCAGCTGTTGCTGTAACTGGTTGTGTTTTCTTCCTGAGGGTGTGCTAGGGTCATCGAATGTGTCGAGCTGATTGGCCCGGTCAGTTAGGACGTCATTCTCAGCCAACAAGCTGTTTCGTTCCTCTTGAAGAACAGCCACCTGTCCAGGTACAACAAGGTGTTAAAGCCACTCTCCAGTGTGATTTAAATATACAAAAGAAATTTCACATCAAGTTGCCTGGGATATTTTGTAATGTCAAATCTCTTTGGTCAATTATTTCATGCAAAGCAGCAAAGTCACTTCTGAGCATCAAAAGACAGACCCCTCCTATCACAGATACCTCTCATCCTCTCCCAGCTGTTAAAGCAAACAGTGCAGTTAATCCATGCTGGAAGCAGAGCACAGACGGCGTGCCCTTTAAGCAAACATGTTAATACACAGTTAGTCAGTTTTACTTCTCACCCATCAATTCCCTCAAGTACATTTTACCACCAGACATTAGACTATTAGTCTGAGATTAACTTGTCATTGTTTTAAAGTCCTGTTTGTCTACACACTAGATAAAAACCACGTCTAGGATCAGTCTAACATTAGAAACTACACATTTAACTTGGGCTGGGCTTCATATAATAAAAAGAACAAATGTTTCTAATACATATATATCATAATATGGCAAATGTATGTAAAATAACATAATTAACTTGGTGTTTAATACAATGAACAATGTTCCACAGCTGTGCATTAGCTTAGAAAAATAAAAAAGTTTCACTGACTCATTTTGTTGCCTTCACTTTTCAGTTAGCTTAAACTCATTAATTTACACAACAGGGTTTTATAAAATGACATCACAATATGATTTAACTGAAAGTTGATAGACAGTAACATTGAAACGTGCCCAGCCCTGCCTCTAACTTCTGTTCTCCTCTTCTCTGGACTATCCTGTAAGCCCATATAGACAAAGAGGCATTCTGAAACAATCCGATGTTGCTTTCACCATTAGAAGTTAATTATGACAGAGATGTCCCTGGGCGAATTACTGGAATAACACCACTAAATATTATACACACAGTGCCCGACTTGTCTTGAACAGGATCCTGATTGAGCCCTCTGTTAGCTGAGTTAGAGTAAACGTCTGAGCAGCTGGTTTAAACGGGTTTAGTTATGCCGAACGGTCGGCCATGTTGGACTTACCTCGCAGCGGCGAGAGAGACGAGCGAGACTGGGGACAGAGCAAATCAATCTGTCGAGAGTCCAGTTGAATAGTTGATCACTGGCTGTGCTAAATTTAGTCTGCCTGTACAGTGCTGAGTGAGGCCTTCTAACAGTGGTAGAGCATGGGCTGGTTGCCACAGTGGGAGCCAGCAGAGCCCAGACTGTAAGCTCACAGTCCTTCTGCCACAGCAGCTCCAGACAATGGACCCGGGCATTACAGCGAATTACACAACTCCTGTTGTCCTACTCCTTACCATAGACATGCATGAGTGCCTATGTGTGTGTGTGTGTGGGAGAGAGAGACAGAGAGAGAGAGAGAGCTGTGTATTCACCTGTATGTCCAGCTCTTGACAGCGTTGAGCTAATGCTTCCTTCTCGGCTAAAAGTTCAGTCAGGTCCTCGAGGGCTTTTTTTAACTGGACACATGACGGAGGAGTTTAAGTAACAAACACACTTACTCCAACACATTCACCAGACGCACACAGATAGACTGGTTCTGCTTTAATACTCACAGAAGACTCAAAAGGCTTTAAAACCTTCTATAACCATCACCTCCTCTTCATTCACCTCACATTTTGACTAAGGTGGATCTAATGTGAAATCATCAAGGCATGACCATTTACAGTTTTCACCTAATTTAAAGCTAGTTACACAGGAAACCTCATGCCGTCCCTCTGCCTGTCGAGGCAGCTGACACCCAGCGTGCTGCAGTACACAGTGAGTCAATATTTGAGCTCTGGGATTCTCTGCACAGTGGTCATGCTCCTCCTCAAACAGATTCACAAGAATAAATCTCTCAGTGAGGTGCTATAGGGGGTTGGCGTGACTCCTTTGAAATGGTGATGTTAGCTTAAGCTGTGATGCTAACTGCGTGCCAAATGTTACCACTGTAAATTAAACACCTACAATTTTTTTCTGCTAGTCAGACAAAATAAGCAAAATTTGTGATGAGCTTTTGTCATTTTACAATTTGTAGACCAAATACCTAATTGAAAAAGAATAACTTGTATGTTATTTTCAAATGCCAAATAATAATTTCAGATTGCTATACACACTTGAGGGGTTCTTATTTTGAACTCTTTGCACCACTAAAAATCAGAACCACAATATCTATGGTGTAGATGTTCTGCTCATATCCAACAAGCTGGTCATAAAGAATGCATCTAAACTTGGTTAGAGAATTTCAGCAGAAAGAACAAACTCTCTCCCATTTAGAGGGATCTAATAACACTGACCTGCTGTTCCAAGTCCCCTGACAGCTCTGCTCCAAATGGGGCCATGGTCTCTTTACTCATGAGCTGAAGAGAAAAAAAATGAGACGAATGGGTTTATTACACAGACTCATTAAAGGAGCTTAACAACTACTGCTGCTGAAGTCCCTTTGAGATGGAAACTTTGAGGCAAATCACAGTTACTGAGAGAGACACAACTGTTCAGGCAAGCTTTTCTGGACATTTTTAATGTCTCTAAAATATGAAGGAAAAAGTTGGTATTAAGGTGGACTGACCTCCTGGATTGCTGTCATGACAACATGCTGCACAGACTCTTCCAAAGTCATGATGATCTGAATGTATTCTGTCAATGGAGAGAGAATGATTCATCAAAAACATCAATTATTATTTCTGCGTCCCACTTCCAAATGTACAGTAACAGTGCTGTCTTTGATTCCCAGGCCAGGCTGCCTGATGGGCTCAGGCTTTGTCAGTGGCTTGGCAGGACAATAATTAAACATTGTTCGGCTGACAGCCTTAACCAAACTGGATTTTGATGGGTCAGGTCGCCCCTCTATCTCTACTGCACAGCACATGTATAATATCTGGGTATCTGCCTATGTCTACTTTGTGTACAGAAATTGTACATAACATACAAGCAGTCACATACCTTGTTTATGCTCACATCTGACAGCACAGCCCAGTATGAGCTGCAGCAGCCTCCCCAGCTCCACAGGGTTTGAGTGCTCGGCCACCAGTGCCAGATCTGGCAAAGGGAAGTCTGAGATCTCCTGGCCTAAGACCTGATGGGATAGAGGAGGAGATAAGGCACTTGACATGTAAGTGTGTTACCACTTTCTGAGTGCAAGTGTATACGCAATTACAGCAAGTGAAACTGCACTGATTAAAAGCTCCATGTGTCAACAGAAGTGGCAACAGAGTCTTGTTACAACTAAAACAAAAGAACAAAATATCTCAATCATGTGTTACCAAAATGAATAGAAGAAATGCTGGGCTTTAGTGCTCCATGGTATTGGGGATGTTTTGTATACCAGGCGTATGCTGCTTGTTTTGATCTCACCTACACACTGTATTTTCCATATGTAAGTCACCTGGGACTTTGCACCACATTAACAGTGCATTCTACAACTCCCACAGGCTCAGAATGAACACAGAGTCTGGCTCTCACACAA
This sequence comes from Lates japonicus, assembly GCA_033238685.1. Lineage (NCBI taxonomy): Eukaryota > Metazoa > Chordata > Actinopteri > Centropomidae > Lates > Lates japonicus. The sequence goes on from BRZM01003569.1 coordinate 15,640,590, forward strand.
AGTAGACATCTCTTCCTATCTCCTAACAACTGTGCGAACACAAGGAGGATATTGTGTACATGGCCACAGCCTACCTCATTATAATAATCAACCACCATCTGTAGGATCTTCTTCAGGTTGTTCATCTGAGGAGATCACACACAAGATTATGAAATGTTATGAACTCAATTTATGGTGCAAAAATGAACCAAGAGGAAGAGGTCATCAGAGCAATATTTTTTAAACACATTATAATCATGCAAAGACAAAATGAAGAACTTTCATGTACACAAGTGACAAAATAATAGGACTTTTTTCACAGCAGACATTTTGACATGTAATAGTGGGAAAAGCCTTGCTACAAATAACATTAACAATGGCTCCATTAAAGTGTCCCAGCGAGCCATAACAGTGTGACAGTGAGCCAGCATGAACAATAGACCATTTTCTCAGGAGACATTTTGGTCTTGTTCAAACTTCCTGGCCAAAGCCATTTTTGGGGCAAGTTCTGGATTGTATCCAGATTAATTTTAGAAAGTCTGGGCAGTAAGGAAACCACATGAAATGTGATTTTGGCAAATCAGATGCAGACTGCAGTGATAAGAAATGTGATTCCAATCAGATCTCTCAAAAGGCATCTCAGTCCAAATGCTTTGGCTGCTCAAATCGGATTTCAAAGTGTCTTCTGAGTTGCTCACAAAGCGAAACAAAACAACGTCAGGTCCAGAGTGATGTTTTCTATGCAGTTATCAACTCCTATGTTGTAACTACAGCACAACATGCAGATAGGCTGGTGATGTTTGGACACACAAATCTGATCTGATCACCTTCCAATAACAGTGTGGACAGTCTGTCCTAAAGATCTGGGAAACAAATCTGATTTGCCTGCTGTCTGAAAGCCTTTGACTCATTAGAGCAGGAAATGCATAGGTCTAAATAATAACATCAACAACAGCTTTATTCCATTAAGTGTCCCAGTGAGCCATGTCAGTGAGGGAGTATGCTCAATAACAGGGCGCTGCCACTGGGTCACCTAAATGGGGGGCAGCCATCATTAATGTTATAAAGTCCTGTCCTGTGGTTTTCCTATTGTCAAACAGCAGAATGTCTTCTGTAAAAGAGGCCTATTGGGAAAGAAAAATCAGGAGCAGGGAAAACATAATCACAGCCAAACAGAAAGAAAGGGAATGAGGGAATGGCATGCAGTCTTTTTCTAAATCACCCTTACTGACGTATGTGGAGAAACATACATAGACACATTTCACCAGAGGAGTCAAAGCGCAGGGTCAGACTGCGGGCTAAGCCAGGAGCAGCACCCCCCTTAGAGCAGGCAGGAGGTCAGTGTCAAGGACAGTTGAGCAGGACTGAAGCAAACATAGGATTTAGCAGGGGGAGGGGGGGTCAGCAAAATGTCAAGAGAATAGTCAGAGAGGACAGATGGAAGACTGGGGAGATGGCACTGCTCCGTACCTTCAGTCTCCAGTTGTCCTCAACATCTGTTTTGATACGACCGAGCCAGCCATCAGTGAACCACGCTGGATCTCTGCAACACACACGCACAAAACATCAGAGATACAGTCAGAGAGAACAGTCAACAACAGTTCATCTTCGCTGACTTCTCAAAAACAGTGATTCAAAGTGTTGCAATTTACTTCTCTCAACTTTTTTACTTCAGTCAGTTGTTTCCTCCATTTCTCAGAATTACTTTCAATAATCATTGGAAAACAGGAGTGCTCTTTCATTCAGCTGTGCCTTGTACATGTGGGTGGAGAGAATAATAATGATAGTATAAACAAGTAAGGGTGAGTCTCACCACTCACTCAAAACAAAACATTCTTTCCTTACTCCTGTGCATTTTGGATGCTCAAGATTAGTGTCTGAAAAGAGAAAGGAAAGAAACTAGCACATCCTTCCTCTACAATAGATTTCTCTCTACATGAATTAACACTAGCTCCTACTGATGAATCTAAAAAACAAAAATCATTGTTCTTTGATTTTGAGTGTCCAACACCAAAATCTCATGTTTACACGATAAACTCTTCTGTATATGTGTTTTAAGGTGGAATCACTGCAGCTCAGTGGTGAACAAAAGAATTTATCCTTTGCTTCTCTGGCTTCACTAAAGTGCCAGGCTGCGCATGTGACTGAACCCGACAAGTCTGGCTGTAAATAATGTATCTGCAGAGTAGCCGGATATCATGATTAATGGGGCAGACCTATATGTGGTATTCCTGTGTGTGTGTGTGTGTGTGTGTGTGTGTGCCCTCTCACATCTGATGCAGTGCCTGTGATATCGCTGCTCCAGTGGTCAGCTCCTCCACTGTTCTGCAGGGTGCAGGAGTGTTAAAGGTCTGCAGCTGAGAGGTAGAAAACACAGCACCATCATCAGGGACTGGTCAACAATCCAAGGACAATCATACTCTTTATTGAACAAGCTATCACTCAAGGGTTTCTCCACAACACTGCATATGTGCTGAGGCGATCTACTGGTCTCAAAACCACTAACAAGAATAGGTAACAGAAAGGAGAGACTTGAGGACCAAGACAATCTGAAAGATGGATGGATAGAGAGATGCCAGGCTGGAGCGCACATAGTGGTGGCAAAGAAGCCACAACACCCAGGGAAAGAAAAAGTGCGGATGTAAATAATTCAAGTAGCAGTGATGGTGTAAGGGAGAACATCTCACCTCCTAAAGCAAGAACTGTCCAGCAGTGTCCTGCACACATCCTGCTGTTTATAGTGGTTATCAAACCTGTCTAAGGTGGTAGTCCAAAATAAGAAAACCACCATCTGCATTCAAATTCAGTCCATTGTTTGACTTTTAAAGTTATATGTCTGACTTTAAATTGGAACCCCACGCCCCAATTGATTTTCAATTCTATTTTTTTTTTTTTGTTTGTTTTGTTTTGTTTTGGCATGAAACCGTGGTGGTTTACAAGTGCATCTAACCTATTACTATGTGATATTGTTCCACAAACAAACAGGTAAGTAATTGATGTGGCTTGGATGCAGCCGCAGGATTTAAATGTCAGATGAATCTGACACGAGATCTTATTAACAAACCCTTTATCCTATTACTAAGCCACAAGATAGCCAACAAAAACACGGATTCACACCCACGGAAAGGAGCAGTGCAGCAGCGCTAACTGGCTGTAGTGTGTCTGAGGTAAATGTACAGATCTACTGCTGGTGTTAGCTGCATTTAACCAGTTACATAACGTTAACCAAAAAGACCCAAAGAGCCACATTCCACAAATATCTCCTTGTTAATTGGATTTGCACTCTAAATCCAGCGAGGATCAACTAAACTGCAGGATATTGTAGTCTTTGTACCTCCTGAGTGGTAACTTTATATTCCCTAGCCTGCGGTATGTGAGGACCAGCTCCCTGCTCCTCCTCACCGAGCTGCGTCTTGTGCCGGTGGACTGTCAGTGTTAACACTAACCACAACTGAAGCTAATCTCTCCAGTAACGACGCACAACGGCTGCTGTTAGCCTGGCTGACGACCACCTGCTCTGGTTCATATTTGCCTCATTTTGTCTCGGCTGGTGAACTGTGTTTTCGCTAGCACCCCAACCCCCACCACCTACAAACAGGTAACGAAATCGCCTCCATGGTTTCCTTTTCTAAGGCGACACATTCACGTAGGGGAAAAAAAAAACACTCACCCATATGATGAGGCTCTCGACCAGTGCCGTTTTGTTGTCGTCCATTTGTTCCCTGTTAGCTAAAATGTTTAAATCCACCTGTCAGCAAAGCTCTTCCGCTCCTTTCCTCCGCATTTGACCTCACCTGCTGCCAAGAGGTGGCTCTCTAACGACTAAAGCGTACAGAGGAGAGTGGCGGCGGCCGTTCCGCCACAAAAATAACGTAACGTGTACGTGAATGGCGTAGCTTCTTACTTCTTTGACGTTTACTCGCCGTGCAGGCTCAGGTTGAGGTGAAGTGAGGGTGATAGCAGCTGGATCCAATCAGCATCGACATCCGTGATGATTGACAGCCGTTAAACCCTGCTATAGCCAATCAGTGTCATCTAGAATTTACATACGCCCACAGACGAGATCAAAACAGTTGGTATCTTGAATTAGTGTGAATGCATTCACACTAATCCTTTCTGCTTCCACCCCTGTTTGGGTTGTAACTACTCCTGCATACTTTCTGCTACAGGAACCATTCAGCTATCACAAAGTTATTAACCTTTGTGCTTATACAACTTTCTTCAACTCTTTATGCTTTTTAAAATGTTCAACTTTGTCTGCAATTTTGCTATTCAACTGAATGCCTCAGCTATTGGTTTTAACTTTTAACTTCTGCATCTACCCTTTCTCTCTGCTAATTTCCACCATTTTAATCATTGCTTCAGCAATTACTTTTGACTTTCATCCTTTAAGGTTTTCTTCTGCATTTCAACAATAATTTCAGCCTTTCAACTTTTTCTCCTTCTGTCCATTTTCTTCTTTGAGTCAAACCCTCAACAGCCTGATTTAACTTTCAACTGTTTGTTACCTCTTTTACATTTCTTCAACTTTTGATTCTGCATTTGTGTGTTTTCCTCTCTGCTTCCACCCTATTTGGGTTGTAACTACTCCTGCACATCTTTCTGCTACAGAAACCATTCAACTATCAAGGTTTAAACTCATAACCTTTGTGCTAATTCAATTTTCTTCAACTCTTTCTGCTTTTTAAAATGTTCAACTTTGTCTGCAATTGAAAAAAATCAAATGAATGCTTCAGCTATAGGTTTTAAGTTTAAGCTTCTGCATCTCCCCATTCTCTCTGCTAATTTCAGCCATTTTAAACTTCAGCAATTACTTTTGACTTTCAAATTTTAAGTTTTTCTTCTGCATTTCAACAATAATTTCAGCCATTTTAAGCATTGCTTCAGCGATCCATTCAGCTCTCAGCATTCACACGCATTTTCCACAGGAAATGCATTTTCTAGTTATAAACAATGTCTTGGATAATAAACAATGTCAAAATAAAGAGACACAGATGTGCTCACGACATTTTTTATCAGGTCTCGATAATTGCTATAAATAACAATTTCAATAAAGAATAACTGATGCTTTTTATAATAATTGTTTTATAAATAATTGTTTATATGCAGTGTCTTCAACAAATGAAACTACCTTCATTTAACCTTTGTAATACACTTAAATCACTTCTGTGTGGTCATGTAATTAATGTAAATAAATTGCGAGTATGTGGATGAAATACTCAAATCACTTACTTATGTAAACCCTGCAGTATTGCAGTAGTACTCCATAACACTGTGTTGTTTACATGTCATGTTGCCCGCCACCTCCTCTCCTCTCCTCTGTCATCATCTCTCTGAACGAATAACAGAAGACAAACAGGTTGTAGTTTAAAACTTTAGAAATCAGGTAAACTCAGGTATCATTCATCATTACATTAAATCTGATAATAATATGAAATATTTTACCTTTTACCTGAGAAGGTTTTCACATGTTGCCCCTCCACCTCCCTCCTCCACTTCTTGTCATCTCTAAAAGAAAACAGGAAGACAAGCAGAGATTGAGCTAAAAACTATAAATCAGATAAACAGAGTATAATTCATAACTGCACATGAAATCTGATAATAACATGAAATACTTCTACCTTCTACTTGAAGACTCCTCCTCCTCTCCTCCCCTGTTGTATATCTACCTTTTCCTTCCTCTCTTCTCTTCTCCTCCCTTCTTCCTAAAATTATTTCTTCCCTATTGCAATAATTTCTGTAACATAACCACACATGCTACCACATGCTAACTTTCTGTAGCTGACCCCCGCGATGAGTTCTTGTCGTACTGCAGACTCCTGTCGGCTCAGCTGGGCTGCCGACAGACATATGAACCTCCCTCTGACATGGTGTCGCGACCTTTCTTTCTCTGCACAGAGGAGCTTCACACTTGGGAGGTCGAAACACCGCTGGAGGTTCATACGCCATCCCTCCCAGATCACACTCACCTGTGCAGACACCCTGCCTGAGTCATGGTGCAGCAACAAGAACACCATTCTCACGCTGCATGGCCCCTCAATCAATTCAATTCAAACAAATTCAAAGCAAATCACAGAAGTTCAATACAAAATCATTCACAAAAAAATTAAGGAAATTAAAATGTATAATGATAACGACGTAACCACTCTGGCTTACCTGGAGACTTACCTTCAGCCTTAATGGTCCTTTTGCACCCCATGGAGTCATATGGCTCCCTCCTCTCCATGATGGACCGGACATCCTTCACCCACTGCGGTTCAGGCTGGTTCCCAAACAACCCAGGTGGACTGGTTGGCTCAGGTGGTCCAGGGGGGCACACCTCCATAGGCGGACTGGGTGGCTTAGGTGGTCCAGGGGGGTGCACCTCCAAACGCTGACTGGGTGGCTCAGGTGGTCCAGGGGGGCGCACCTCGGAAGGCTCAGGGGGTGACTTGGGTTTGTCTGGAGACAAGCACCTAGACCAGGAGCGCAAAAAATCATAGCACAGAGAGAATGAAATATAGCTGATGGGTGGCTCAGGTTGGTCCGGAGATGAGGAGCTAGAAGAGGAGGAGGAGAGAGGAGAGAGGAGAGGGATGAGAAAAGGAGAGGGGAGAGAAGAGAGAGAAGAGCCAGAGAAGGAGGCAGAGGCATCTGCTGGGGGGGCTTCCGCAGGCTCAGGGGGCGGCTGAGGGTCCCTCCTCAGGATGACCTTAGGAGGATGGTCTGATACCTCAACACAAGTCCAGAATGAAGAGAGAGCAGAGGATGAGGAGCTAGGAGAAGAGAGAGAAAAGGGAGAGGAGCCAGAGGAGCCAGAGGAGGAAGCAGAGGCATCTGATGGGGGTGCTTCTGCAGGCTCAGGGGGCAGCTGAGGGTCCCTCCTTGGGATCTTCTGGGGAGGAGGTCCTGATGCCTCAACAGGCCAGAAAGAGCAGCCTGGTAAGGAGAGAGAAAAGGGAGAAGAGCCAGAGGAGGAGGCAGGAGGGGAGAGAGAGGTGAGAGGTGGAGCGCTGCAGGAGGCTGCTGCCACCGGGACCTTGTGGAGGATGACCTGAGGGATGATGGAGCGGCTGGGGACAGGAACAAGAAGCGCTGTCCAGGTGTCCTGCTGCCATAGAAGTACCACAATGCAATAAAACTATAAAAATAATTGGCATGCATTAAATTATACTTAACACAAAATACTTTATTACTTTCTTCAATAATCAGTTGATTGCTCGGTGTATATAATGTTAGGATGAAAAAACTAGCAAATATTCACACCTGAGAAGCTGGTACAAGTGAATTTCTTTGGCACTTATGGCTAAAAAAATATTTAGGCAATAAATTAATGATCAAAATTGGTGCCAATTAATTTTCTGACAATCCACTAATTGACTAATAACCTTAGCTCTAGACAACTAGTTGGTTTCTGGGTGGATAGGGAAATTAAATTATATTAAATTAAAGTGCCATGTATGTATGTTCTTACCGTGATCTGGCCACGAGCTGTTGAGCGCGCTTCCAGAGGCTCAGGGGGCGGCTGGGGGTCCCTCCTTGGGATCTTCTGGGGAGGAGGTCCTGATACCTCAACAGGCCAGAAAGAGCAGCCTGGTAAGGAGAGAGAAAAGGGAGAAGAGCCAGAGGAGGAGGCAGGAGGGGAGAAAGAGGTGAGAGGTGGAGTGCTGTGGGAGGCTGCCGCCGGGACCTTGTGGAGGGCAACCTGAGGGATGATGGAGCGGCTGGGGACAGGAACAAGAAGCGCTGTCCAGGTGTCCTGCTGCATCTGAAGATGGAAACATACACAACAAAGGTACCGCAATGCAATAAAACTATAAAATAAAATGAACCATAAAAATAAATGACATGCATTAAGTCATACTAACACAAAGTACATTATCATACTTTTTAAATAATCCATGGATTGCTCAGTGTATATAATGTCAGAAATTGATAAAACAAACAAACAATAAAAAAACTAGCAAATATTGATTTTTGAGAAGCTGGTATAAGTGATTTTTTGCATAAAAAAATATTGCGATAATTAATCAATTATCATAATTGCTGCCAATTAACTTTCTGGCAATCCACTAATCAATTAATCAATTATTAAATAAATGTAAACGGTTTATCAAGTTAGCACATATCATAGTTCACAATCTGACATAAAACTGAATAATATCTGTGTGCCGTTCTGTGTAAAATACATCAAAAATATTTTAAAATTAAAAGCTATTGTCACTACATGTATTACTTATGGTGTGAGAGAGAAGATATACAAACGTTATTTTTAGTAGGCTACCTCTCAGCATGCTAACAGTTCAAGGTGATTGAAGGAGACCGTAAAACAAACAGAAATAGCTTTTACTTTCTTTGGGCAAACTTAAGTCAAGACAGTCAAAGTCAGCCCCATTTGGCTAATTTACACTGGTAGTTAAAAAATATTTTCAATATTCGTAGTCAATGTTGGACTCAACAGCAAAATACATTGAATACAACATGGTTTTATAATTTGAAAAAAAAAATCTCACTTTTTCCAGGTAAAAATCCTCAGTGACAGTAGCTGTCAGGTAGATGCTCGGGTGCGATGAGAAGTCCTTGTTGAAGTCTCTTTCCTCAATGTAATTGTCTCTTTTTTCAAAGAAATCCAGTGCAAATAGAAAGCCAACAGTTTTCTGATCATCTGGAGTTTGTTTGTGTTTGAAAGATGATCAGTTCTGAATGATGCACCTTAAAAAACCCATGGCAACAATGGAACCTTCAGGTCTGTTCTAACAGCATGTGCGTTCTGACAGAACATCTCACCCTGAGAGGTTTCATCCAATCAACATGGCGACGCCCGGAGAGAAAAACACAGTTCAAGCTCACATTTAACTATAAAGATATTATTAGTGTGAATGCTCATGTTCTTCAAATCTTTATTATTATTAGTGTGAATGCTGAGCACAAAAATATTAGTATTAGTACTTAGTATTTCATGCTCATTTCTGGCAGTTTCTGAGTTTATAATGGGTGTGTATTGCGCTGGCAATGACATCACCCACTCTAGCCTTCAGCCCTTCAACTTTTCCACAAATTTTTGTGCTTCAACTCTTCTCCTGCCCACACCTTTCACTTCTCACACACTGTGTGACTCCCTAAGCCGTAGCATTTACGGTTTTTGAGATAGAAGCCTCTGATCACCAAGAGGAGCCCTCAACTGCTCCAGTCATCTCCATTTTAGCTCTCCTCAGACATTATCCAAACCAGGCCAGTTTAAACTGCCATACTGTGGTCATTTTTCACTTTATCTACACAAATAACACGTCTGTGTTCAGTAAAGTCTCCTGGTGCTGGCAGTCACCAGATTTTATAGATAGGAGTTATGGTTTTTGAATTATTAGGAGGAGTTCAAGAGGTGCGCTGAGCAAAATCTGACTCTGTAGAGGCTGAGACCTTGATATTGCTATTGCATACCTGTGAGTGCAGTTGGACACAAACAGGTGACTGTGATCAGCTGATCTCTGATGTCTGTGCTGTTTATCAAACTCTTGACTTACTTTTCTGTCAAAATCCTGCTACAAGCTGTCTCCACAGCACATAGAAGACGTGGATTCACACACAGTTCAACAGTTTTCACTTCAAACAGGTTTTAGAGCAGTTTTAATCAGGAGTAACTTGGCAGTTAATTTCAGTTGGTGATAGAAAACACACCCAGACACACTTCATACCTCTTTCTCTCCATTTTAACTGTTTGAGTCAAACCCTCAGCAGCTGATTTTACGTTTCAACTGTTTCTACCTCTTTTACATTTTGACTTCCAACTTTTGATTCTGCATTTAGCTGTTTTTCCTTTCTGCTTCCACCCCTGTTTGGGTTGTAACTACTCCTGCATACTTTCTGCTACAGAAACCATTCAACTGTCACAAGGTTTAAACTATTAACCTTTGTGCTTATTCAACTTTCTTCAACTCTTTCTGCTTTTTAAAATGTTTGTCTGCAATTTTGCTTTTCAACTGAATGCCTCAGCAATTGGTTTTAACTTTCAGCTTCTGCATCTCCCCTTTCTCTCTGCTAATTTCAGCCATTTTAATCTTCAACAATTACTTTTGCCTTTCAAATGTTAAGTTTTTCTTCTGCATTTCAACAATAATTTCAGCCATTTTAACCATTGCTTCAGCGATCCATTCAGCTCTCAGCATTCACACGCATTTTCCACAGGAAATGCATTTTCTAGTTTTCAGATGTCTTTCCCTCTTTATCGTAGACTGTATGTGAAGACTCTTTATCGATGGAGAAGTGGTAGAAGAAACTTATATTTACATTTTCTACATACCTAAAAAAAAGCAATAAAGTAACGTCATTGAGATTAAAAGTCAATTTTACCTAAATAAAAGTATAGAAATATTATCTGCAAAATGTTCCTCAAGTAGGTGTCAAAAGTAAGTCAAAAGTCAAAAGTTTGTTATTCAGAAAAGATACTGAAGTCTTACACATAAATACTAGTTATATTAATATATATTACACTATTTGATAATTGGATTAAGTAGTTTAATCTGTAACAGTGCATCATATTTTTAAAAACTTGTTGTTTTAATGTTTTAATCTGTAAAATAAGTAGGCTGACAATAGCTGTCAACTAAATGTAGTGTGTATGAAAATGTAAATGTAGAGTGAAAAACAATGTGGTAGAAGTGTAGTGTAAAATGGAACCACTCAAGTTAATTATTAGCAGTTAGAAAATTGTAGAAGTCCAATACTGTTATAAATTTACTTAGGCTGAGTTCCACCACTGCTGTCAGTACAAATAGATCAGTAATTTGTTTCTTTCCAGAGGTTTTCATTCCACCCACAGTGTACACAGTTATAACAGGCCGATTAATTGTGCAACATCAAAACTTGGAACGAAGATCTTAACAGATGTTTCTTGTGTTGGTAACAAAGAAAAAAAACATGAATTAAATTTATGAAAAGATATTGAGTTGTTCAAAAAAAGTGTAGAAACTAAAAAACAGGCTGTTCTCCTCATTTGATTACTTTTTTTCTTTGCTTGACCTCATCTTGTCTGCCATCAGTACAAGTGATAGCTCACTCAGCCAACATGAAATCTTACTTGCAGCTGGTTTCATGTTTGACTACGTGACCCACTGTAAAATACTACATAACCTCTCCCTACAGCTAACAGAGATAATCCTGCACAGTCTGTTTTGCAGGTTTTGCTTGGAGTTGTTAATTGAATACAGTTGAGATGTTAATCCATTTTATGTCTGTTTTAGCGACTGTAACAATGAGAAATACAAAGTCTTTTCTTTAGTCAACACTGTTCCCGGATAGCCACTAAAATCCTGGCAGTGAGCCAACTCAATGCAATAAACCTCCTCACGTTACCCATTTATGAATCTCACGTGAGGGTGTGTGTAATTGAAAATCAGAGGCTGCACAGTGCTCCCCATACTCACGGCTTTAGTCATAGGAGATAACAAATCTCACATGTGTCACCTGCTCTCTTGAGCCCCAATATGGAAAATTCCAAACAAATCCTACAGACGATGAGATGTATCATGTTCACATGTGGATTTCTATTTTAAATTTATCACAAGGAATTTTAACATCACCCTGTAGTTTATCATTGAGCATATTTGACATGTCAGACACTCCTAAAATCAGTGTGTATGACCTGAGACTGGACTTTACACCTGTGGTCTGCAGGAGTGCCCTCTGTTCTGTGTTTAACTATCAGTAGATGAGCACCTCTCCTCACTACCACTCCGAGACCCTGACCCTTGCTGACTGATGGCTACTATTTTTAGATGACCTGAACCACAGTGACTCCCTGTCTTAGCTTATATCAGAGGTGAGGTGAAGGGCCTGTGTAAATATTTGCCAGAATATTTCTGCAGTGGCTGTCATTGTGAACTATATGAAGATTATCACATCTTCATTCATAGTCAGATACTGTAAGAGTTTTTTTTTTTTTTTTTTTTTAAATAACTAACTGACATTAACATTTGTGACATTGTGGCAAATACTACAGCATTTACCAATTTGTTGCTGCATTTTGAGTCACTTAGCCAACACCTGACTTTCCATTAATTTTAAAAGAATGGTATAGTATGGGAATAATATAAATTATTATTGTTGTTATTATTATTATTTTAGAAACTGATAATCACAGACATCTACCTTCCTTTCACCCCAAACCGTGGATCTGTGATCCGCCTTCTCTCTGTTGCTGGGTTTATTATCTACAGCTGACGTGCCTCTCAACAGCCCTCAGTGTACAACACTGTGTTAATTTCAGTGACAACCACACACATTTCACAACCAATCATTTATGGTAAGAGGAGAATTATGTGAGGTTGTGCTGTTAGCAGAGTAAACTTTCAGTAAATGATCGACAAAGTCAGATGTAACCTACTTTAACACAGCTTGGGGAGGGATCTTTTCGGTCTTTGATCTGGTGGCAAATCATGTGACCCAAATACTTACCCATTACCAGACTGAAGAGAGAAATGCTTTTGATATGAAACAAACTGAATACTTTTACACAATTCATCAGTCTATCTAAAGTTATGTAAGTGTGTTGGAGTTGTCCCACTGTGTGCAAAGCACGGCATTATTGACCTGACTGCATTGCTGGTCCCTTTAAGAAGGAAGACCAGCTGATATTGGAGCGTGTAGTTGATGATTAACAGGCAGCTCCAATTTATTTTGTTCAGTGATGCTGTCAGGCAGCACTTCACTTCCTTCCAGGAGACAGTGACTACCTGTCAGCTGTTGTTTCTACATCAACTATGCACCCGTACCACAGATCTCAGTCCAGGTGAGTCTCATTTTATTACATTTGGCGGTTTTATTCGTTTTATTAGAACACATGCAGGGTTGTGTACTGAAACTGTGCGTATAAGATCATTTAAGAATCCGATTCAGTGAAAATATGAACCTGTCTCATAAAGTGAAATCAGTGTGTTTTGACGTCATGAAACCCAGAATTCCTCCAGCTGATCTGTTCAACAATACTGCATCATAGAAACTATAGTTACTGAGATACTAAAGTCTAAGTAATCCAGCAGTGTAACATAAAATGTGTTTTTAATTACTTCAACACATTTTATACCACAACAAACCATAAAAACATGACATTAAGTATTAATTATCTGCTTATCTGTCTCAGTAACTGACTCAGTGTCTTCATTTTATCAGCCGATTAATGTAAATGTAATTAATGATTGTCGTTTAAGATGCCTAATGAAAGTTACCAGAGAGTTGCAGACCAGTTTAGAGTACTTATATTGTTTCTTACATTAAGAGTTGTAACTTACTATTTAAAAGATTCACCTTGCAAGTTAGCAGCTAATCTGTCAAACTGCTGTTGTAGTCAGAGCATCAGCATCTGTGACCAACACACAGAAAACAGCTGAGTACAGTCGTCCTTATCTCACAAATCGTTAGTTTTGTGTCAGTATCTCTTCACTGGCCAATATGCAGTATTTAAGGTGTGTTTTATCATTGTCACCGTGTTGTAACACGTTGCAGACCGGACCATCTCTCCTCTGAGGGTCCAGTGGGTCAGGATCACTGTGGGCCATCCAGATCTTTGGGTGGTGTATCAGCACATTCAGCATCAACGTATGTGAGCTGCCACAAGGTGAGAGCTTCTCTTACTCACACACAGTGAGTGCAGATATGAAACTGATGTGTTGCACATACTATTGTCCAGAATTATTATTATTGCTTAATGTGTAAGAACCACTTTATTCTACTTTTGGTGACCCCCGTGTTTTAGCTTCTTTTTAAATCAAGCCCCAGTTCTTTGTCTGAGACTTAAAACAAACAGTGACAACAGCACACGTACACAGGCAATAAACAATATTATTACTGTGAGCCACTTATTATTGCTTTTATTAGGGTCATAGTCTGGTTTGGAGAGTTGCTGCCAAACAAGCTGTTTACATAGATCTCGGCCTAATTAAAAGTCACTGAACATGTATTCTATATCTGTTGTACTGTATGTTATGAGAGATCATTAAGGACTTTAAGGTTTTAGGAAAACACAGTAGCTAGGACACCATTTAAGTTTTTTGAGATTGTTAGCTAGCTTTTTTCCTCCTCCTTCTTTTTCTTATTTTTCCCATTTCCTCCTTCCTCTTCCTCCTAACATTTGTCTTTCTTCTTCAGGAATCTGCAGAGATATGTCCACCTACAAGCCATCGAGACTCACACTGCCCAGTCTGCCTGCAGACAGCCAACTTCCCAGTGCAGACCAACTGTGGCCATTTGTTCTGTGGTACGGGAGCACACACACACACACACACACACACACACACACACACACACACACACATACACATACACAGGTCTGATTCTGAAAAAGTGTCAGAGCACACCTGGTTTGTTCTTTCATTCATGTCCCTGCTCACTCCATCATCTACTGTTGTGTTTCATGTGTTTATGTCTTTGTTCATACCATTCATTGGCTGACCAGTGTAGCATCAGTGTGTTGCAGCTGCGTGTCTCAAGCCGTGAGGCCTGTGTGGCTTTCAATAATTAACTGTTGCCATGGTTTACCAGCTCTGCCTTTCAATCAGCTGTTGACATACAATGTGGTCAGAGGTGAAGCGCAGCTCAAAAAGCTCAGATTTACAAAAGTAGTTCTGATTGTGTTGTGTCATCGTATTGTATTGAGTTGGGTTAAACTTTTTGGATAGTCCACTGTTGCTGCTAAACTAACTCTTAAGTGTTAGATAACGTAACTGGCCAGTATGTGATCCTAACCTTGACAGTGGCGTCACCCTAGTTCTAAAAGTTTGATTAACCTTGAATCACTTTAAACTCAATAGACTCAATAAACTAAAGGCAGCTTCACCAGACTTCATGACTGACACTTACAAGAGCAGCTCCAGTTGATATTAGATTCAAGTGCACAGTGGAAGCAAACAGAGTGAGGAATTTTCCATCTGAATGAACTGCAACCAGAGAGAGGGCCATTATTAGCCTTAGTGTTCAGAAGTCTCTTTAGGTCTGGTTTTGTAATAATTAGACGTCCATGTCTCTAACATACAGTGCATATTTTTGGCACAAATGCTTTGGCCTTGGTAGTGTTATTGTAGTTGTGTTTTAATCTGTGCTGGACTCAATCTTCACATAAACTTGATAAATCATACATTCTGTGAAAGCTGTAAGTCTCCCTATTCTGTCTGTGCAAAGCATCTCAGGATCCCCACATCACTGAGTAGGTTTTTTTAAACTGCTTTATGAACTGAGACCAACATTGTGATTGTAAAAGGGTTTAAGAACAGTAACCTTGATGTTTTGAGTACGTTGTTCTCGGGCTTGTGCTAGTGTCTGGTAACAGGTTCACCTTGATATTATCTTTCACAGATTACAAAGCTATTTCCATCCCAGCACACACTTATTTTCACCTTTACCTTAACATACTGTAGACACTTTTACCTCTGCACCTGACCCACTCACCTGTGTCTTACCCCGGCCTTTTAAACTCTTCAACCCAAACACCTCAATAGCTGTGATGAAACAGCACATCTTCACTGCCTTCTTGTCATACTAGTGGATTTTATTGCAATTTAACTATATGATAGAAGCATTAGATAGGTATTATAGTATAAATTGTAAAATGTTGATTTAAAACGTGCTGATTCATGTGTTTGATTCTGCAGCTCCCTGCCTTATCGCCTACTGGAGACATGGGTCATGGTTGGACGCAATCAGCTGCCCTCTCTGTAGACAGAAGGTAGCGTATGTGTGATCAGATGTAAACACGGTCTGAGCAGTCAGTTCAGAATGAATGTGAACACGGATTAAAAATGTTTGTGACTTTCCAGGTCAGCATGCTGTGTCACCTATTTAACGAGAGTCGATCAGACCGACAGTCAAAGAAAGTTCTTGGGGAAATCACGGACTACAACAAACGTTATTCTGGAGCCCCACGACGGGTCAGTACTTCATTTAACCCTCAGACATGACACAGACATCCTCCTAACAGCTCTTTCTTAGTCTTGGTTGAAAATAGTCCATTATAAGAAACAAGTCTCTCCACCCTTCGTCTGGCTTCCTGTGTAAAAGTATCAGTGGGTGCAGCTTTCTTTTACAACCTTGAATGTAAAATCAGACCACAGGAACGATGAGAATTCCTCCACTATTACCTGTGATAATAGGTTTGGTAACAGGAATACCTCTTACGCAACCTTAAGGATTTACTGTCTTACAGCCACCAGTTCCAGACAATGGAAGTAGTAACGTTGACACACCTAGTTGTCCAACCTTGGATGAGCGTTTCCTCATCCTTTGAATTACATACACAACTGATTTGCATCATGGATCTCCTTCACATAAATACATTTAAAATGTTATCTAAAGTGCACTGGTCATCAAAGTATGGCAGCTGAATTTTGAGTTTAGATAGATATGGAATAACTCTTTTTTCACACATTTTCAAAATATAAAAACTCATCATGTACAAACATACATCATGTTTGAATGTGTGAATAATCATATCTTGAACCGTCTCTCTGACAGGTAACAGACTACCTTTGTGACGCGCCCCTTCTCCTGCAGTTACTGGCCCGTGGCCTTGGCACCATAGGAGGGCTTGTGTGGCTGTTTTTCTTCAGGGTGGCTCTGTGCTGCGTGGGGACCATGGTGTCCATCTCCTCCCCTCCTCTGGACTCGGTCTCTGCATCGTCAGCAAGCCCCCTGGAGACAGACCCCACCCTCTGCGGACTGCTCGGGGTCCTGGATGACCTGGTGGTGGTGATTCTGCTCCTTATCTGCGTCATCAACATCAACCAGCAAATAACACCGGACAGAGGAGGACACTCTGCAAATGCTACCACCGCACAAGGAGTGATGGGGAATTCACTGTAGATGGATGCTGCTGTAGAGTGTCAGTACAAGCTGTCTGACATGGACTTTTATTGGATTTCTTCCTTCTGCCTGTAGCTAGATGGATTAGTAGATACAATAATATTGACAGCACCACAGCACATAACAGTTGAGATGTTAGATGGCGTCTCAGCCTGTCAGACTCCAGGCCTGTTTGTCAAGTGTTTACAGAGCCTATGCAACAGTTTAAAATACAGTGTTATGCAGTGTGGTGGCTCAGCTGTGGTTACAAATGCTCCGTCCTTAAGTTCCTGAGGCCTCAAGTGTTTGGCTGGTAGCTTTTTAATCCATATTAAATTGGCATAAATCCACTGACTTGACAATTAAAATAATAAATTTGTGTCATTTTTACTCATTTTTACGCAATTTTGCCACTTTGTTTCAGCGAGCTAAGGAGAAGCTGTCATGTTAGTACTGTAATATTGACATCTCTGTAAATACTTAATATTGTATGGATTTGTTTTTATGTGTAAAATAAAGAATATTTATTGTCTTACGTGGCAGCTTTTCTCAGTCTTATGACACACTACACATGCTACTCCTGTTTTTATTCATTTATTTATTCGCAGTTTGGTTTTTAAAGTTTCAGCAGTGCAACACTCACAATGCCAGCAGACCTGATTGGTACAAAACAGTTTTGTAAAATATACAAAATGTGTACAATGTCAACAAGAATCCACAACGGTCTCAAAGTTATAAAGTATTACAGCAGGAATTAGTAATAACGTCAACAGACTAATTACCACAGTAAGTAAAAAGGTGAAATACACTATTAAGTAAGTGAACTCTTAAAGTTTCAGTTCACACAGTCAAACAAAGGTAATACTACTTTGACAACACCAGAGATTTAAGTATATAGTAGAGTATTATCACTGCAGGTTGCTGCACCAGGCAGCTGCGTTCTTGAACATGCGTAGCCAGGGTGAAGGCGTCAGAGAGGGTCTGAAGTCCCTCGGGGCCCAGGGCCACTGCCAGCCCAGGGTGCAGCGCTCTGGATGGGGCATCATGGCCAGGTGTCTGCCGTCCCCGGAGCAGAGCCCTGCGATACCCTGCGGGGAGCCATTAGGGTTCAGAGGGTACTCTTCAGTGGGACGGCCCTGGTCGTCGAGGTAACGCAGGGGGGCGAGCCCACCAGAAATAATCTGGTCCTGAGCCTGGGAGCTACGGAATTGCATCAGACCTGCGGGAAGGAAAGAGGTTGGGGGAAAATCAATATCAAACACAGCTGCCGATTACAGAACATACTGACCTGTGACATGTGAGTCAGCAGAATGAGTTGTTGTTGCGCAAGTTCAAACCTTTCACAGTGAGTAACCTTTTAGTGCTCAATCATGAGCTGATGCTGCATTCGACAGTCACTTTGTCACAGCTTGTTGGATTCTAGCTAAACTGGACTCCACACGCCAATTCATGACACTTAGAACCAGTTAAGAGCTGCTGCTGTACATAATTGACTCTATATTAGATTCAACTTGTTCCTGACTGTACCTTCTCCGTGTGCAACCCAGACTCCCAGAGCTGATCCCTCCATGCCTCTGAGCCAGATGGACGGGGATGCCTGGATCCCAACGCTGACGAACCGTGATTCAAACCTGCCAGACTTATTATGGGTCAACACCACTTCAGAGTCTGGGGTAAAATTGGAAAAGAACAAGAAAGAGTTTTAAACTCAGTAACTCTCTCTGCTACTTAAACCTTTCACTTTTTGCTGTTAAACTGTCTCAATTCACTACTATTTTGCCAATTGCTAGTATCACTTTTGAAACCAACATTTTCATTGCTTTTCCTGCCTTCTCTTCTTACCTGCTCCATCCTTGCCCTCTCCCACCCAGCCCAGCAGGGCGAGCAGTTGGCAGCCATTACACACACCTAGACTCAGTGTGTCGTCTCGTCGCCGGAAGCGATCAAATTCTGCCTTGGCCTTGGGGTTATATGCAACGGTAGCAGCCCAGCCTTTTTTGAAACAAGAATGGTGTTTGACAAGAATAAACTGTATATCACAGTGGTCTCAGAGTTTGTGTGTGTGCGTGTTTCTTTACCTTTAGCGGATCCCAGGACGTCTGCGTAGCTGAATCCACCCACAAACACTACTGCCTTGAAACGCTCCAGGGTCAGAGAGCCAGAGCAGAGGTCCTGCATCGTGACATCCCACACCTACATATACAAAGAGAGTCATGCACATCAGCTGTACAGCTTTGGTAAACATATACCTATTTGATAAAGGTGATTATACCTTACGCCTACCTCAAAGCCAGCCATATACAGAGATACAGACATCTCTCGGTCTCCATTACTGCCCTCCTCTCTGACCACTGCTACACGAGGCTGCCCTGCAGCTGTAAGGCAACAAAACACATCAGAGAGATTAACAGAAAATGTATGAAAGATCATTTTAATACCTAGTAATCAGAAACGTGCTGCTTATAGCTACTCAAATGTAAATGCGAATGCCTTTTATTTTTATTTATTTTATTAGGAATACCTTTCGGTCAGACCCACTTTTAGCCTTCATTTGACTCGGCTTTTGACATTAAGAGACTAAATGATGAATCGATTCAAAATATCTAACTGATGATGAAAAGAGCAATTAGTTGCAACCTTGGGATACATTAAGTGACTATAAATGTTATCAATCCTGTTTAGTCTTACTGAGCTGGCTGATGCTGGGTGTTTCAGAGGGGTCGAAGGTCACTTTAAAGTAGGGTTGTGTCCTCTTGGCCAGCCCCTCCTCCTCCTGTTTAACACAGAGCTCACTGGCTTGAAGACGCTCCAGCTGGAAACTGGTGTCCTCCCACAGAGCCCTGAGGTCAGGCAGCGGCTCTCTCAGCACCTCCTGTCCGTCCACACGAACGCTGACCTGGAGGTTGAGCGAGAGAAATGGAAAACAGTGATGATCGCAGATGAAGTGAAAAGGCTTCAGATAAATGTGGAGGCTGATGTCTCACCACAGCCTCTGGGCCGAAGCCGCTGGTTCTGCCGATACGGTGGCACTGCACGTCTGCGTCGCTGAATCTCTGGCACACCGTCTCCACATTGGACTGTGAAACCTCCAGAACCAAACCCAACTCCTCACTGAACAACAGCTCCATGACTGTGAAGACAAAGATGCCGCAAAAAACACAGCATGAGTTTGTGTTGTCATGCTGTTTGTATACGTACATGTGTTTGTTATGTGTGGTTTAAAGGGCAACAAAACTGCATGTCAACTCACTAACCTCCAGCTCCTTGTGATGACAACTCAACATCAATTCCACGGTTTCCTGCAAACGCCATCTCCAACAAACAGGAGATAAGACCTCCGTCACTGATATCGTGTCCTGCACTCAGAAGACGATCTGAAGGAAGAAAAAAAAAATCCTAATGCCCCTGTTTTCTCTAGAAATTGCCTTACTGAGTAAAAATACTCTAATAAGGAAGAAAATACACAGTAAAACCACTAGGTGGCAGTGTCAACACAGCACAAAGCTGTAGCCCAATGAATGGAGTATGAAAGTTAAGCTCTCTCACAGGCTGAATTACAGTACACAAAGCAAAACTTTTTTCCCCTCCTGTGGCAGGTATTGCTTTGCCTGCGAGTGCCAACTGACCGCATATGAGTGTCTGAGTGGTGCTGAAGCAGGCAGTCAATAGTGCTGGCTGGTCCAGGTCAGGAGAGCAATCTCCCAGCTGGCAGTAGCACTGAGCCAGGGCAGAGCCTCCCAGACGATGATGGCCTGGACTGAGAGGAACCCACAACAACACGCCTGCAGACAAAGGGGACCAAAGGTCAGAGGCAAGCCGTCTGTTATTGAGTATGTAAAATGTGTTGAGAAAAAAAGATGTGTAGTCTGAGAAAGGATTAAAAAGAGACTGAATGATTGGAATATTTCAAATTCTACATGTCATTAGTCATCACAAATTAAAACTATGGCAACCTAGATATGCCTTTTATTAACCATAAGCAATCAGCTTTGAGTCTGTGTGTGTGTCTGTCAGAGTGTGTGAGACATACCTTTACCATCTGGATCCTCAAGATCGGGCGTCACAGTGGCCGTGATGTCAGGACAAACAGCATATGCTGAGATGACCAGAGCACCTGAAACAGAAGCAGAATGAAGTTTAATTAAAACCTCCTGCAGACAGACAGACAGACAGACAGACAGACAGACAGACACACACACACACACACAGTGGGAGTACCTGGAGCTTTGACCGTCTCTTTCCCGACTCTAGCCGCCATACTCAGAGAGTCCTTGCCTCCGTCGATGGCGATTCCCAGCTGACCCATGACGTCACACATGGCTTTGCAGGCCTCCCACAAACAAACTCCCTCACCAGGCAGCTTGGCAGCCCACATCCAGTTACCACTACACTTCACATCCTGAAAACACCAGTGACCAGGACATTCATGTTGGGGTAACATAACAAATCATTGGATATTTATCACATTATATGATATATATATCAAATGATAACTAGCTTATCTTATTATGGTGGGACAGAGTTATACATCTTTATTAGTATTTTGTTTTGTCTTAATTATTTTGCAAGCTTTATAAATCTCCCCTGTTGGGTTTTGACTGAAAAAGATTCCTTGAATTTCCCCACGCTCTCCATAATCCTCTCACCTTCAGTGCTGTGACTCTGGCAAACACCAGATTAGTCAGAGCTTCTCCCACAGCCATACGAGCCCCTGCCGCAGGAGAGACAAGCCCTTTAATTGGCTGCTCCCCGATGGCCGTCGCTGCTCCCTCTAGGCTGAACGGAGACAGAGCAACAACAGCGACGTCGGCCAGTGGGGTGTGAAGAGGGCCGACGCACTGTTGCTGGGCAACCAACCCAGTCACAGACCGGTCCACCTGAGAGAGGGTGCACGGTGAAGACATGGAGAGATGCATGCTGTCTGCACAGATCTACTTCTAAAGAGACAAACAGTGTGAGACAAGGATTTAACACACACCTTGTTGGTCAGGTAGCGTTTGGATGCCACAGAAGGCAAACGTAAAACTCTGTCCAGTGCATCTTTGACCGTCAGCCCGGCAGGAAGAGCCAGCACCTGGTGGGTCGGGGTCAGACGCTCCATCTTAAACTCCTTCTGAGGCATCTTTCCAAGAACCCACTCCAGCTGCAGGTCGACAGGACAGTGCTCTCGGTCCGCCTGATCGCCACTACCTCCCTCATCATCCACCAGTACAATCTGTGGGAGAAATCAGACCGAAATAAAACAATGCTGATCTGGAAACTGATTGAGTGTGATACTCGAGGTTTTCCAGCCATATGACCTAGCAAGCAAAGCAGACTGATTAGTACACTGGATGTGCATTTATAAACTTGATCCAGCCTGAAACGTGCCTTGCCGTCTCCGGTGATGTTTCCCACAAAGTCAATGGGGCACTTCTCCCTCTGACACACCCTCTCCAGGAAAGGCCTGTCTAATGGGCGGAGCAGGAGAGCATTGCTCTCCTGATACTCTGCTCCCCACAGCTCCAACACACTCAGTGTTGGGTCACCTTTCTACACAGCGGAGAGGGAAGAGGATAAAAATAAATGTGAAAACAGTGAAAGCAAAATGAGAAACAGCAGGATGTGTGTTTGTGTATTTTAAGTGTTTGTAGCTGTGTTCATGTGGTGATTACCTTGAATCTGCTGCAGTAGATTACAGCTCCAGCTGGCTCGCTCAACTCTTTGAGCACATTACCTAAAGATGAGAACATGCCTCAATACCTTAACTTTTGTCTTCTTTCCTAAGCGTTGTATTAAATGCAGAAAAAAGCCCCATGTTTCGTACCATTTCCTCCTGCCCCCTGATCATGTATACTGCAGACTGGATTCCCAGTGCGTCTTTCCAGGCATGCCCTGAGAGCGCGATTCATCTTCTGCTCCATCTCAGCATCTCCCCTCTGCACTGCACCCAGATCCCGGTCACTGGAGTTGTCCCCCTGAACCTGCAAGCCAAAATATATTCAAATACACTGAAACATCTGCACCAGGATGGGTCACTGAGAGTCTGAGTGTGTCGGGAGGCAGACACTCTCTGTACCTTTAAGAGTCGGCTTAAAACTTTCCTCTTTGATAAAGCTTATAGTAAGGGTTGGCTCAGGCTTGAACCATCCCTTAGTTATGCTGCTATAGGCCTAGACTGCCGGGAGATCTCCCATGATGCGCTGAGCTTCTCTCTCTCCCTCTCTCTCTACTCAATATGGATTCATATCCCATGTTACATGTTACTAACTCAATATCTTCCCTTTCCTGTAGTATTGTGCTCTTCCGTCTCTCTCTCCTCTTCTGTCTCTTTCTGCAGGTATTTCTGCCTCTGGAGCTGTAGAGTCTGATCTGCGATGACAAGTCTCCTGCTGCTCCTACAACTCCACTCAACACCTGCTGCTATAATTAGAAATGACTTATACTGCTATTAGTTGTATTGCTACGTTAGCAGTTAATACTTTAATTATCACTACTATCATTACTACTGCTGTATTACTGGCATAACCCTACATCTTATATGGAACCCGTGTTATGCTATGTTCTTCTCTCGCTACTCTCTACCCCCTCTCCCCCCCTCTCCCCCTCTCTCTCTCCTTCTTAACCCAACCGGTCGAGGCAGATGGCTGCCCACCCTGAGTCTGGTTCTGCTCGAGGTTTCTGCCTCTTAAAAGGAAGTTTTTCCTTGCCACTGTCGCCTAGTGCTGCTCATGGTGGGATTTGTTGGGTCTCTCTCTGTAAATACCTATTTTAAAGAGTATGGTCTAGACCTGCTCTATATGAAAAGTGCCTTGAGATGACTTTTGTTGTGATATGGCGCTATATAAATAAAATTGAATTGAATTGAATTGAATTGATTTAGTGTAACGCCCGTACTTGTACAGAGGAGGCCGCTCCTCCTCCCACGCCAATCCTGTACACTGGCCCTCCGATCTTCACCACTTCCATTCCTGATCAACAAGAGCAGCAGGGGGACATTGGGAGTCATTGATCGATACGTGTAAATATAGCCTCTGCATTGATTAACTTACACACTGAGTTAAAACGTTACCAGTCTCTGCCTCTTCTTTCTTCACATGTGTATCTTCAATAGAACCAAGACCACCGCTGAACATGATTGGTTTAATCCACTCTCGCCGCTCGTTGTCAGCCAGCCGCATGCCAAAGGAGCGAGCAAAGCCTAGAGGAGGGAATTATAGGAAACAGCAAGCAACTGATCAATACACTGAGGAATCTTCCTTTCCTTCACATGAAAAGATCTTAACACACATTGCTTGAGGTTACCTCTGAAAACCCTTTTTTCCAATAATTAAGAAAATGTTATATCTGCATCCATGTTTTACAGTATGCATTGATCAGTTCTCTTCTGTCACCTGTTTTGATTCATGTGAAGAATTATCCACTGAATTTAATCCAGAAAAGTCTCAGTATATATAGTGCAGATTTTCCTACCTGACAGCACAGGTTCTCCAAACTTGTTGCCGTAGTCTGACGCTCCGTCACTGGCCTCGATGGCCACCTGCAGTGGAGGGGCGAAGCTAGAGGGATACTCCCAGCCCTCTCCCTCACACTCCCAAGGGAGAACATAACCTGGAGAGGAGGATGGTGAGAAAAGATGTGTTGAGTTATTTCTATGAAGCACGGTCCAAGTTGGTTCTCTGTGTCTCTATTAACAACTTTTTTTCATTTCATATTTTCATATTAGGTATGGTGTGCCTCAAGGTTCAATTTTGGGACCTGGGGCACATTGTTATACACATGCTGTCTTTTTTCTTTGTGACTGATGACACCCAGATGTGCCTCACTGTTAGGACCACTGACACTGGCATGCTACAAGGTCATTGTCAGCAAAACAGAGATCCTTGTCACTGCAGAACACCACAACACAAAGTCTGCCATCTGCTGATTCTATATTAGGACATATAAAGCCTGAGAAATCTTTGAAGAGCATACCACAAAGCTGGTTCAATCACGTTGTATCGTCTTACAAATATTTCAAAATGATTTTACTTGGACTGTCTTTTATTTATGTTGTATATGCAAAAAATGTTATTTTAACATGTTAATTTCTTTTGTTTTCTAATAAATTACAAAAACTTCATACTGTGAGAAGTACAAATAAATATTATCAAAGATAAAGATGATGATTATTATTATTGTAGGTGAGCAAAGTGAAGCAAACTGTTCTATAGTTACACCAAGTCTGACCTGGTATATGCAGATTGCCGAAGCAGTATCCTGCAGTGCCAGCGATGACGTGGCCTCCTCGTCCAGCACTCTGAACATCTCTGATACGACCTCCTGTCCCCGTGGTGGCACCGCTGAATGGTGCTACACCTGGACGTCAGATGACAGGGAAAATTATCATGAGGAAAACAACGCACAAGGGAGAAAAGAACACTTATGTTTTATAAGTAAAGATCATTTTGTGTGTCCAGACCTGTGGGGAAGTTGTGAGTCTCTGCAGTGAAGATGACATGTCGTAGTGAGCGCCTTGTCTCATACGGACTGGCTTGGGATGGATCTTTTGGGTACACACACTCCAGTTCCATGCCTTTGATACCACTGGACACAGACACACAGACACACAGACACACAGACACACAGACACACACACACACACACACACACACACACACACACTGGGTCAGTGTGAAATACACACATAGTCAGTATCTGTGGTTGCTGTGTTGCATCCACTCCTACCTGCTGTTGTCACAGAACTTGATGACGTTGTTCTGGTTGCTGTGGCGCTGGGTGTCCATTATGAGACTGAAAAGAGTCTCCTTCTGCTCCTGCCCGTCAATCACCATCCGCCCCCGGAAGAACCAGTGACGACTGTGCTCGCTGGGACACCGAAGTGCAAAGAAAGCATTAGAGAACAAAACCACCCAGGAACAAAATCTACAGAGCTGAGCAACACGCTTGCAGCACAAAGCCATCCTGCTAATTTGCTTGCTGCAGACTAACCCCACCTGTTGGACTGGGCCAGGTCAAAACACTCCACGCTGGTGGGGTTCCTTTTAATCCTCTGGAACATCGATGTGTAGTAGTCCAGATCCCAGGAGTCAAAGGCCAGACCTGCGTTAGGCACAGTACGCACATGAGATTTTCAATCGCCAAAAAAACAGAAAAACATACTTATGAGAGTAATAAAGATGCAAAAGGAATCAATCAACAGAGACAGAGACACAGTCACAAACACACTCACACACAGTGGGATCACTTCCAAACAGCTATTGGTGTTACGAAAGTATCATTATTCAAAGTTTGTGATGAAAATAATGTCATGTCATGCTGACAATTTGTGTCCCTTCTATTAAATATCATGTTTCACTCAACTGGAGAAGCAAACCAGTGAAAGTGAAATCAGTCCTTAGGGGAAATTAAGCAGCTATAGCATCAATACATTTCTTACAGGCCCTTTTTAATTATCTCCTCAATTCACCAGTTGAGCATGGGTGAACCTACAAAGTGTGTACTGAAATTATTCTCATCTATTTGAGCAGCTTGTGAATATTAATGACGCTGGGCAGAAGTGAATAAGCAGAGCATGAACATAAGCACGCACACCACGTTCTGTCGCATTGGGCAGTGTCAGTCTGAAACCTGTTCATACAAAGAGAGGAGCAGTTTGTGTATGACCACACTATAATATATAAAAATGACATTTATTACAGGTTTTGTGCACCAGGGTAGTAGAAAGTAAGACAGTCAACCCTTGAATTTATAGTTTGGTTGCTGCAACCAAAAGTCAGTTACATTATTTAAAATTTATGGAGCTTAAATAAGCAGAAGAAAAATCAGATGGAAACATAATGACTGGAGTTCAAAGTCTTGATACTGATAAACTGACTGAGGAGCAATTAGATCAACTTATTCAGTATCTGACCGTCCATTAAACAGATGGAGCTTTTATCTCTATTTGGGTTTCATTTGCTCTCACAGCACATTAGACACGCACACATTAGACACACGCATGCACGTGATAATGAGCAGCACCATCGCTGTCCTGTGACTTTAACCAGCTAAGTAATAATGTCATGCATCATGTGACATTATTACCTCCACCAGCACACACAGTGTACTCACAGACAGCTGCCAGACTGAAAAGAGGCATAAAGAAAGAGAATTGTAACCGTGCATTAAGTCCTGGTCTGACTGACAGAGGCTGAACAGTGAAAAGAGAAACTCCTCTAATTTGGAAACTGTTAATGGACTCTCACCCAGATCATCGTTTGCCGTCTCCAAGGCTGCACGACCCCTCCCCAGGATGTCCACCTTAAACACCGGCTGTGGTTTGGTTTTCACAGCGAAGGAGGTGATGGGATGTTGATAGATACACTCTGTCATACTGTCATACAGACACTCAATCAGCTTCTTTAGATCTCCATTGAGCTTGGTGACAGTCTCTCCCTTTTTGGGCTGGAGGGGAGAGAGAAGCAGGGACATGAAGTGACAAAACAATCCTGAGTCAGTGCTCTACAAGATCATCTTATCTGTGTGTGTGTGTGTGTGTGTGTGTGTGTTCAAACCTTGATTAGAAACCGTCGAGACAGCTCGACCCGCATGACATTAGTGAGGCCAGCACTCTGGCAGATGGACACAGCGTTAGTGGACCAGGCGGTGGAGAAGTTCAACCTAAGCAACAATATCAGTAAAAAGAGTTTAAAAACACCGTCTTTGGCTTTGATATCTACCTTACTGGTGCTGTGCTCCTCCAATGTCACTGGTCCAAAACAATTATTAATGATCTAAATTTATATCGTATGTTTTTATCTTAATGGAATTCATCAGAATGCAAATTATGTCTGCCCACAGTCTGTCTGACAGAGTAAAATTATAATTTAAGATTTCCATATTATCTTCCAGTGGACACCACATGCTCTTTTTTATTGTAGTAGATGCTATAAGCAGCTGTTCATCACTGTTTATGCTCTGACCAGCAGGCAAAGACATGCCAAGACTGACAATAGGTGCTACTGGGATGTAAACATATTTGTTCAGTCATACTATTACATTCATGCAATTTGCCAGTTTGAAGATTTTGTAGACTGGATCTGTAAATGTTCATGTTTACTCTGCTGTTGTCAACTGAATAAGAATCTGATTCGTATCTTTGTCTTTTCAGGGTCTTAAGGTGTCACACCTCTATGGCATTTGGTATGAATATTCAGAATAAGCTAAGGATGAATATTAATGTTTTCTGAACTCTGCTCTATCAAAACTTACGCACTAGAAGTATTAACATAATGACCAGATTATTATGATATTTACAGAGAACGTTCATGATCCCCAGCAGATAGACCTTTAATGTTTTTGGACCTCTCCCAAACTTAACATTTTTAGTCCCTCTAATAATAAGGCTCTATGAATAGAAATTCATAAGGATAGTGCTGGAACTCGCTTTTATTTGGTGGTACGTGTAAGGAACTGTGCAGACTCCCTTTATAAATATAAATGCACCTTTATGAGAACTGAGCAGAGTTTTGTATTTAGGTCACATGATGAAAACTGAACCATCTCCATGACAATCAACAAACTAAATCCACTGATGAAGACTGTTTAATTCAACTAAAAGCTCAAGGGCCTTGACTTGTCAAGAATAAACTTTCACACTCAATATGTGAGAGTCTTTTCGCGTTAAAATGTCCTCAGTATAACAGGGTAAAAGCAGAGCCACAAGATGTAACACAGGTCATTTATCAGACTGCGTGGGTGCAGCAGTACCTGGGTCCGATCTCCACCAGTTTCTCCCCACTGCCCTCTGTGAGGTTTGGTTTCTCCGACAGCGGCTCTGCCTGCAGGGGAGGACGAAACAACCAGAGAAGAACCTCCTTCTGCTCTGCGCTGAGACTCTCACAGCCTGAAGCAGAGAGCAAGAAGACAAATTTCACAGAGGTGAAGACACGGCAAAGGAATAAATGGAAACAGGAAACCTCCAGGCACAACATGAATGTATATGTCTAGTATTTTATCAGTTGTTTTGCTGCCCACAGCCTTAATTTATTAGCTGTAAACACTCTCACCTGTCAGCTCCACATTGTAGCACAGCTCAGTGGTGATTGACAGCTGGGGGTAGAGCTTGGCTGCCCGCTGTAAGGCCCGTCCATTCACAGCTTCATTACTGTAAAACCGCACCACAGCCATGACTGATGGAGAGACAGGAAAATAAATTCCCTTTAAAAACTGAAGGACCTCAGACAATAGACTGCAGGCAACAATTGTTGATGAAATTGATCAACTCTGTTCTACTGAGTGGATATTCTAAAGTAATGGATCGCTAAATATGAGGTCAAAGGTCAGTACTGACAATCAATGGCAAGTAAGGACTCTCATTTTCTCCCTGAGGCTGACCTTTGTCTGTAGATCAAACCAGATTGAAACAAACCAATAAATCAGCAGGACACTGATGTAACTGTGCAAAGCCTGGAGTATTACCAGAGACAACACACAAGAGTCTCCATGACCTGTGGAAGGTCTCAGTGGTTCAGACCATAAAGAATACGGGGTCTACATGGATGGTAAACCAGCCTAATCTCAATTTATCTTTTGACATGAAATATGTAAAATATCCAGAGTGTAATCACCTCATCAATCAATATATTATTTTGTCCAGGAAACATATTTTGATCAAGAGTCTGTGTTTTCATTCAATGCTTTCACAACAGCCTGTCGGCTTGACTAATTCTGCACAATAATATATGCACGTCTCTTTGAAAACTCATTCAAACTCTGAACATACACTTATACTACACACACACACACACACACACACACACACACACACACACACACACACACACACACACACAGCCTGCTGACAATTTGGCCATTGATTGTGTGCACGTTGGAGGTCACACACTGCACGGTCAGGAGCTTTTTGTTAGTCTGCTGCAGCCCCCTATCAACACACACACACGCGCGCGCACACTTACAAACACTGACTGATTGTGATGCGACTGATCAAAGAGCCTGTCTACAGTAAGAGGACGCAACTTCATAATGTGTCGTCTAAGTGACCTCAGGTGCCACGAGACAACAACAAAATAATTCCCTGTTACTTTTACAGTAGGTTAGCTCAGTGTTGGAGCACGTTCCCCTGTTTCATTTCCTCGAACTGCTGTGTAAAAGCCAAACAAGCTAACTTAAAAAAGGTACAGGAGTTAGCAGAGAGCTAGTCAGTTAGTAACGTTAGCTAACTTACGGGAAGCAGCTTCAGCGGTTGACTCTTAGTTTTATGAGGAAAGGTTGAGTTGCCGCTCACCCCTGGAGTCCTGGTGAAACTTGTGCTCCTCTTGAATGGACTGAGGGAAGTTTGGTTGGTGCAGGTCTGCACACTGACAGGACAGGATGGATGGTGGACCTCTACTCCCACGTGTGAGCGCTCCAATCCGTGTGCGCATGCGCGGCTGATGTTCCGTTTCATTGAATTGTCTGATAGAGTGGATCACGGTGAGGATGGTGGCAGAACAAAATCTCTTTTGACTTTTAAAAAGACATTTGAAAGGGATTTCTTGTTTTCTCGTGAGAGAAAAATAACAATATCTACATTACATCATACAATGGTACTGTGGGCTGTGGCGTAGCTTTCATTTGGTACAGTGAGGTCGTGTCCTCAGTATTTATTTGACATTTGGGGCTTATTTCAACACTCTACAGTTAAAACCTCAAACAGTTACTGTATATAAAGATGGTGGGTATTTTAAAGGCTACTTCCGGTGTTAGTCAGTACTAAACAAGGAGGCTACAAAATACAATAATTAAAAGAATAGGTATTTGTCCACTAGAAGTTAATTCCTGCAGTGTGGAGAGGACTTTGGAAGAGCATTTAAACCTTCATGGTGTGAAATAAAATGGTAAAGCTTTATTTTATGAGTCTGTAATATTTGATAATTTGCGAGGAAGTTTCCCATGGGAAAAAAATCTCTGCTTCATTTCATAAAATTTGCAGAAAATATAACAAACCTGCTAAACTGTAATTGTAACAAATAATTTAACATTTTAGAGATATTGTTTTCGGTACCTAGGAAAAGTTAAACACCAACAAACCTGACAAAGTTACTCTCAATTGCATGGATATGGGTAAATCTGAAAAATGAAAAGCAGTATACTGCTTTTCTTTCATGTTTCAACTTGTACTTTTACCTGCACCAGTACTTGATCGTTTCAGTGAGCTTGTGAAAATATCTGCAGACGCAGCTTGTCTTTGATGGAAGTGTTGAAAGAACAGAACGTAACTACTCCCACACACAGAAGAGTCAGGAGCTGCAGTCTTAGATATATTTAATAAATTAAAGCCAAGGTACAAAAAAACAATGTACATATCATACCTCCCTCCCCTCCTCCACCTACCACTCCTTCTTTAAACTGTGACAAACATTTTTAAATTTAATTTCTCACCTCAGAGTGAGACCACAATACAGACAGAGGATCAGTGCTGAACGTCCAGTCATTCACAGTTCAAATCAGACTCGGAGGCAGGACAGCTTCACCCTCTAGAGCTGATTCTTGCCTCCAGTCTCTCCAGTCTAAATCATGTCTTTCTTCTGCAGTGTCTTACACACTGAATGTTTGTCCTCTGAACCCACAAACCCCCCCACCCCACCCCACAAAACACATACATGCTACATGTCTGCAGGCACCTCGGATAAGACAGAAGGATTAGACTGAGATAAAGTTTTATCAGAGACCACAGAGTACATTTCGATGCTGAGTGTTATTAGATGTCAACTGGTCCTGCTGATTCACAAGACAGTGTATTTTACAACCGTCACATCACTTCACCAATAATGTCTCTGGTGTAATGGATGAGCACAGAATGTCGGTGCTAATTCTTGTTGCAAGCGCTAAATAACTTTCTCAGAGATTTTGTTACTGAACTCTAATCCTTCTTCGTCCTCTCCAAGGCAGTGACCCAGATGAATGACAGGATTTTTGGGTAGCTTGATCACAAGCTTTTTGTTGAGAGCAGTAGTTGGTGTCAATAACAGACAGATGATGCGTGAGTCTGGTCAATGATTATCCAGATGATAAGGAGGTTTAAATGGCTGGGTTGTGATCGCCGGTGAGCGGCAGAGGTGAAATACTGGACGTGTCTGGTCAGCCTTTTAGAAGAGAGTAGTCTGAATGAGTGTGGTTGGTGTGAAGAAATGAATGGATTCTTTGTTTAAAAGATAGGAGGAAGTTATGGATGTGTACAGTAGGTCCAATATAAGTGCACTGAACAAGTGGAAAAAAGTTAACATCTGTGCACACGCAACCTCTCATACATAC
This sequence comes from Lates japonicus, assembly GCA_033238685.1. Taxonomy (NCBI): domain Eukaryota; kingdom Metazoa; phylum Chordata; class Actinopteri; family Centropomidae; genus Lates; species Lates japonicus. Next base: position 15,672,648 of record BRZM01003569.1, read on the forward strand.
AGGTATGAACACACGCACACACTCAAATACACAGAAGTGTTCAGCAATAACTGTTAATATTCACAACTTGATTAATATTTTTGCACGATTACAGTGACTAAGCAGTCCAACGTCAGGATTATTAATCCCTCCAAGCGCTCTGTTCCCCTCTCAGTTTCCATCCTGTGCTTCTTTCTCACTGCCAGCTACTATAATTCCTTTTCCCCCTCCAGCCATCACTCTAGGCAGTCCTGCTTTACCTAAGGGACCACTGAAATAAAAACCACTCTCTACAACCTGAGGAGACTGCAGTATGACTGGGTGGGACTGTGTGCACATGAGGTACAGCCCTATACACAGAGGGCTGGGTGAGAGAGCAGACTGTTTTTAAGTCCAAGTTTTGTGTTCTTCGGCTTTCTTTCTCCACTCATACCCCCTCAAAAGGCATATATAACAAAAAAAAGAGGACAAATTCACAAAACATTTCATGATAATTTGGCAATACAGTTTTCACGAGGGTATGAGTGGGAGTAAATATTATTGTACTAATGTCATTTTCCTGCAGAATCCCCCCAACATCGATCCTTCTCTCCTCCCATTAGCAGCAGCAAGACTGATGACCACCATCTCTCTATATGTGTACATATACATTTATATACTTAATTTGATTTATTTTGAAAAATAATGTCAAGTAGCTACGTACGATACCACTACCATTTCATATGGATGCTAATCACCAGGAAACAACCTAGGGAACCACAGGAAGATCTAGAAAGGCAGAACAAGACAGAGATAGAAGGAGGCGTGAGGCAGCATGCTGGGAGTGCTGCTCGAAGCTCTTTAAAAGAAAAGAGGAGAGGAGGAGAAACAGTCAATCTTGGAACAGAAAAAAGAAAATCAGAGCGGAGAGGACAGCCTCCCTACAGCCACCAGGGGTTTAATGTTTGTCCATTAATCCGATGGCAGGTCTGCGCTGGAATGGTTCCATGTCTTGTCCTGCGGCGAGGCGGGTAATCGTTACAATCATTTCATGATATCTTCACTGACGGGGTTGGTGAGAACTGTGTTGTTGTGGCATCCAGCTGGTTTGCACTGAGGGCAGAGGTCACGGTTAGGTGAGAGTTCAGGGGTAGAGTTTCAGTATTCAGCGGCGTACTCTGTACCATGGAGCCCTCTGCACAGTAGTGTGAACTCCTTCACTATGTCCTTCACCCTCCTCTTGTTCACTCGTTCTCTGCATGGCAGAGGAGGAAAGGAGGGAGGGGGGCAAAGAAGAGAGGAAAACACATAAAATTATAAAGTATATGAGAAAAATCATCTGGTTGACCAACTGGATAGACTCATTAGCTAATTAGCCTGTCGTCAGATGTCCGGCAGCGTACCTGAGGATCTGCTGTGAGAAATTGTCTTTCTGTTCAGCTGTGACCCGTGATGACGGGAACCCTGGAGGCTGCAGCGCCTCCTTCAACCACACGGCGAGCAGAGAAAAGCAGTGCTTGTTCAGACTGAAAAGCACTTCTGCAAACTGGTCCATCAGGCTCCGAGATGCCCCGCCCCCGATGCCCTGGAGAAGAGCAGAGGAGGCTTTTTACATGAGGGACTTAATTACAGCGAGAGAGGAAGAAAAGTTTGGAAAGTGACAACACTGCAAACTGCAGCAACAGTGAAATGATGAAACCTCTCTGTGGTGTGATGTGTAAATGTGTAATGTGGTGTTTCTCACCTCCAACACAGCCTGTACCAACAGCTTGCCCTCCTCCTGCACCACCCTGGCCAGTGGAGGCACATCTGAGCAGTGGGGTAACAGTTCAGTCTATGGCAGACATACAAAGAGAGTCCAATGAGTCATTTATATCCAAAATGATGACTTAATTAACGTTCATATATTTGCAAGGTTTAACTGAAAACCTGTGTGTGCATTAGCGTGTGTGTGTGTGTGCGCTCACAAAGAACAAGCACGTTGACTTGACTGTCGGAGCTTCAGGAAATTTGAGTGACAGAACTCCTAGAAGTGGGAGAGGGAGATAGCAACATAAATAAACTACTGAAGAATGGTGTCAAACATTTACAGTTTGTACTTTGTACTGACAGGCACATATTTCGCAGGAACTGTAGCAAAAACACCCGGTGCAGTGTGCTGGGGTGTGTGAACGATGTGCAAACTTACCACAGTGGAACACTGCTTTCACGTCAAGACTCTCGGACAAGAACAAATCGGGCTTCCGTTTGAGGGCCTAAGAGGCAGATAAAGGCATTAAACAGAGTATTTTTCTGTCGGCCTGACCCAATCGGTACTGCTTCACCACATTCCACTGCATAAGCTCCTTCAAAATACTGCTATCAACAATACCCGATCAGCCTGGTAGCCGGATCTGACAGCAACACAGGACTGACACCAGATCTGCCTACCAGGCTATAGTACTCTCTCCGTCTGTTTAGGAAAAACTATATCCAAACTCATACAGAGATCCTCCAATGCAGAACTCAGCAGGTATAACAAACAAATTGCAAAAAATCAAACTTTGAAATAATTGGAAACTTAAGTCAAACTAAAGGCAATGATGGTTTTTTGGCTTTGTTTCTTGAAATCAATCTTACTTGAAACATTACTTTTCCTTGTTTTTGGTTGACTGGATTGAATATGCAACAGAAGTGTGTAAGTAATTAACATGTGCAGATAAAGAGAAATACAACTCATCTTGTAATAATGAACTCATTCAGGATGGAGGAGAGGAGAGAGGGAGAGAGGGAAAGGGAGAGAGATGAAGGTCAGATCTATCCAAAGATAGAAAACAAAGGAAGAAGAATGAAGACGGAAGACAAAAATATAAAACAGAGGAGCCATCAGCCAATTTGTCTGAACTGATTAATATTAGTTGAATATTAATTCATTTGGGCTTTGATTGGCTCCGGGCTGGAATGACTTCAGAGGAGGACTGGGCTCAGAGACTAACCAGTCACCCGGGACCACAACGCTCACACAGACGCCATTACATCAACTTCCCAAGAGCACTGCGTCAACTTAAGTGTTTCATCTAAGGCTCTGAGTGCGTTGATGTTTTTCCAGGGAGCAAATGTGCCCTGATGTTGACTTTACAGAAAAAAAGGAAAAAAAGATTTAGTCAAAATTAAGTGTGGATTTTCATGCATAATACATTTATACGCATACATGTCTAATTTTTCCAACATGTAGAGCAGTGTAATGAATCAATATGATAATTTATTGAAGGATAACATGGTCCTCTGTGAGTCGTGAGAATTTTCTGACATCTTAAATCTTTCCAAAACCTAGCAGCTGTCAAAAATGCACTGTCATCTCACAAAAAAGACTTTTCTCTGTCTTAGCTACAGATGATATTCACCTGACTGTGACAGCAGGTCTACACAGTAATATTAAATATTGATTTAAAAATAATTTCTAAGAATTTGCAATGATTGTAAAGATACCTGAAAGTCAGAACATCCTGCCATAGCAATGTGATTTTTAGAGGCCATTCTGTGTGCTTTGTAGTGCTTTGTATATTTTATTAAGACTGACAGAAAGAGATTAATGTGGTTGGTTTTTCTGCAGCTAAAATAAGAACGCTACATGAGATTGTTTGTGTGGCGAGGTGACTGTTAGAATCAAAAGCGTTTGAGGAGAGACGGACGTCTCTTTTTCAAACATTCCCCTCACGTTTCATTCCACTGCCTCGCCTGTGTGATGGGACACCTTAAGGCCCAGTAACAAAGAATAGAAGGAGATATAGAGAAGGAGGAGAGGACAGAGAAACAGGGAGAAACTAGAAAAGGAGAGAGGGAGAGAGAGAGAGGGAGAGAGAGAGAGAGAGAGAGAGAGAGAGAAACCCAAAGTGAATGAAATAAGAAACCAAAAACACACCTGAGCTTGGAGTTGCATAAATGAATCAACAATATCAGGATGATCCCTGGGTCCTAAAATATAATAAAGATGAAACTTAAGAAATCATAAGAGAATAAGAATAATATACAAACAGCAACTGAATAGATTCAACAGTCATGTGGAAATAAAAGAGAACTCAAAAATATTTCATTGAAATAATTCACAGGTGAATAAGGAACAAAGGGGTAGAAGGAGGGGGGGAGGGGGCATATGAAGCTTTGGCAGAGTCTTGGAAGAACAGACCAACCAAAAACAAAAAACAGGCAGAAGACAAAGACATGGGTCTGTTTGGAGAGAAAAAAAGAAAGAAGTAACGAGAGAAAAAGAACAAACCTAAAGAAATAAAAGTGGGTTTGGAGTGGGAACCCAGGAGGCACCTCTGTTACTGTTACAGTTTGGAGGAAAAGGGGCACCAAGCCTGAATGAATCCCCTTCCACCTCCCTCCCATGAGACACTGCTGGCATCGCTGTGATCAAACAACAAGCAACACATTAACTCTCAGATTTAAATGAGTGCCTCAGGGAGAGAGGTGATCATCAGGGGTTCATTCAGAGCTGGTCAGAAAGATCCCCTTTGCTTCAAAAGTGAACCCATAGCCATCAGTATGAATCACGCTCAAAGATCAGGATAGGTCCTGATATCACTACCTCCCTTATGCTGGACACAGACTACAAGACTTTTTCAAATGTGACAGATTACAAATGATGCACAATTAAACACACGATTCCTGTAGAAGCTTCTGGACTGAAGAAGAATCCACATCGAGATTCCTGACTTTCAAACATGGTTTACTCCGATGGCTTAAGATTGATGTTGGAAGGACTCCAACAGCAAACTTGTAATAAAACAGAACAAACGTCTGTAGTGAGCGCCCAGCTTTAGCTGTTCCCAGACTCCAAACAAGTTTCCTGCTCAATACCCCCCTCCAGCCCTCATCCACACACAACTCCTTGAGAGAATACAGGGCTTATTCAGAGGGCTGTGATGAGGAGCCCGACTCTAATCCTGGCACAGCAGTGGCTGCAGCCGTATTGAGCTGGCCCGCTCTGCTATGTCATATGTCAGCCGACTGAATAAGCTAGAGGTCTCTGTGCTGTGACTGTATCCTGTACTGATACTGTCTACTGAAGGGCACCTGCTCAGAAAAGAAAGAGTTTAGAGGCAGGAGGAGAGGCAGCCATTACGTAACCAGTCAAAGCAGGAAAGGAAGAGAGGAAAAAAGGGACAACACAAAGGGAGGGGGAGCGGCAGACAGTCCTGATACAAGTACTCTAAGCCAAGAGTAGTGAATTGAATCATATCATCTCCTTGATGTCCATGTTATGTTGAGTGCAAATCAGAACATCAGTCTGGCCATGGGGTCACGCACATGAGGATGAAACATCATTTTCATGCAGCCCAAACACTGAAACAGTAAATTCATCCACAAATTTGTAAATGTAAAAAATAAATAAATAAAATTAAAAAAAGGAAATAAAACAAAGACTGGGCTGATCAATATAGAAAACATGGCAACATGTTTGTTGTATAAGCTTAAAGCAAATCATAATGGGCTTAAAATGATTTAATCAATGATCAGTGGCAACAGCAGTCTGCAGTGATAAAATCATCATTTGAGACTTTGTCTTTTCAGAACACGAAGCAGACAGACCACTCCACTTACATTAATGAGTAATGAGAACAAACGTTTAAAGGTCGACTGTGACAGCAGAGTCCAGTAACCTCTAACCTTCATTTTCCTATTTGTGGCCTCCAGGCTGAGCTATTTTATCGTCTAGAACTGTAGCAGCACATCAGCAATTAAGGCAGGAAATGGGAGAATATGTCATCAAAATATACATAAAATATGAAACAAATTTGTTTTCTTTTAATTTACAAATTTGTTTACAATGTCACTCTTTTCTCCTGCTACATCAAGTTATGATTTTGCGCCCTGTGAAATAAAATATGATCAGAAGCATTCAGTCTACCACTGCTTTGAACAGAAACAGTTCACAGTATTCACAGTCCCACCCCTGCTGGACCCCCTACCTTGCTGGAAGATGGACAGAGTTACCGACGTAACCAGCTCAAACAGAGCCTTGATGGGTGGGAAGTGGTCTGTCTCGCTGGCAAAGATATGCACCATCTGAAACAGCAGGACTTCAAATCAGACACTCGCTATGTTTATTTACACACAAGAAACCAGGTTATTATAGGCTGCAGCAGCAAATCACAGTGTCTTTGCATGCACTGCAGTAACCTGATTACTTTCAAACCTGTGTTTACCTGCAGCTGGTTAATATTCAGACTTCTTACCTACTCCAGGACATATTTTTGAACCAAGGCTAGTGTTTTTTATTAGTCATATTTCTCACTGCAGCCTGGTGCAGTGAGTCAACAAGCTCTATAACAAAAGCAGTTTTCTTCTTACTCTGCAAATGTGTCTGAATTTTCCAAACCTACTGTTCAAGCTGTGGAAATGGACTCACACCGCTGCCACAGTATCACTTTTCCTCCCTGAAGTTACGGTCATGTACATCCAAAGATTCATTCAAAGATTCAAAGAAATCAGGTTTCTCAAGCAGAAGTCTACCTCTGTTAGCTGGATTTCTCTTATCTTGGTCAAAGAACCCATGTTTTTTTGCACTGACATTTCAAAAAATCAGGTTACTGCAGAAAGACAAAAATAATCAGACTACGCAGGTGCATGTGGTCACACACACTGAGTTCACAAACCTGTCAGTGGGTACATATAACCCTGAGGAGCAAAGTGTAATTAAATAACCTAAACTTGCAATTTAATGTAAATTGAGTAGGAAAAACATCAATTTTATTTCTGAACATTATGATACATGCAAAATGTGACATGATACTTAAAGACTAATTTCATTTTTTAATGAGTTTTAGTCTTATCAGATCAAACAAATGCTGCTTGAGAATTCAGTCATGAACACAAACTACCTGTAGGTGAAGTTTTACAAACTTACACTGTGTCCTCATTAACCTTGGATTCGTTGGTGTGTAGCTCATTAGTTAATAAACAGCCCATTTTAACAAAGCTCTAAAAATCTCTCTGCATGTAATCACATAGCACTAAAGACAGAATACTAATGTGTGTTTTTATGTGTGTACCTGTCGTGTGAGGTCGAGGGCTGAGGCCTGGGGAATCGTACTGTACATCTGCCCAAGCATCTCACTTAGCTGAGACACCATGGGAGCAAACTCGTGGAGCAGAGTCTTCACTGACTTCTCAAAGATAGCGCACACCGCCTGAGGAGCAACATGAGATCAGCTTCACTGAAATGTCTTCATATGTCTGAATTGTTTGTGGACCAATTTCTACAATAATAGAAGTCTGACAGTATGTGGGTGCACATGTTTACGACTAACCTCTACAACCTGCGAGTCATTGAGCCACTTGCTGAGTACCGTCTGTATGAGAGCAAACACTTGCTGCAAAACCACCACCACCTGAAGCACACAAACAAACTTCATTACACTTGGAGAAAATGAATAGAAAGCACAGTAATGAACAAGAAGCAGCATTAGACAGTAGCATTTACACATGGGTGCATGCCTTTAAGCAGAATTACTGATGACTATGGTTGAGTGACAGGGCACAATTTTCCTGTTGGCCACCCTCACCACTACAACCAGCGACAGCCAATGTATTCAGCCGTGGATGCAGTAGGGAGGTGGGGGGTGAGAGGAATAGAACTCATATGGCTGCAAGCACCATGTGCCCCACTGTATTTCACAATTACCACACTGCAGTGTACTACAATACAAAGCCTTTAAATAGAAGTTACTGTATTAATCCCAATATCTCTCACCCATACGCTCAATTGCTTATAATAAGTGTATTTATAGCCAAACCCTGCTCTTGAGAATGACAATGGCGTGTGGTCACTGACCGGGTTTGGTCCAGGTGGGGGTGGGGCTGTTTTGACAGGTGGTGCTGAGCCGTCCGCTGACTCGTCATCCTGCTTGCTGATGTCGAGCGTGGTGAACAGATTGGACAGCAGTCCTAGTATGTGGATGATCGCTAACTTATTGGAAGGATTAGGCTGAAATAAGAAAAAACAAAAGAAAACAACTGATAAATAAATGATTTCACCTAGCTAATATGAAACATTACCCCACTGTCCATCTGGCTCATTTAGTGCATTAGTGTTTGCCTTGAGAAATAACTGCTGAAATATTTGAGAGGACAAACAAATCTTAAAAGCTAGACATGCTACTAAAATGTTAAATGTGGTGACATAAAGTAAACATTAATCAGTCACAGTATTAGTAATTAATTATTGAACCATTTAGCCATGCAATACATGGGGTCATACTAAAGGCATAATTTAGGGCATTTTGCATTATTATTCATACAATAAATAGAGTAAACATTTTCTAATACTTCAATCAACAAAATAATTAGTCAATAAATGACAATACATTTCAGTCCTGATTAAAAAATACAAACCACAAGTCAATGAGAAGGTATTTCAGCAGTGTGACAGAGAGAAGGTAATGGCTCATTTTCTTACCAGTTTTCTCAACGACTCCACCACACACACACACACACACACCTCCCCCAGGTAAAATCTTTAATTAGGGTTTCACTAGCAGCGCTTAATCATTGCTCTGTCTCCATGGTGATGTGACAGAGCCAAAAGACTACGAAGAGGACAAAGATGTGGCTGCCACACCCTCTTACAGCCACATCTCCAATCTCTTGTTTAACATCTATCTTCCTAACAGCGTTGATGCTTTTACTGTAAAGCCGTCATCCTACAACAACAACAGCATGTGAGCACATTATGCCTGGCATCATCATCAGAGTGACTCCATCAGCTTTTGCTGTCAGCCCTGTGAGACATCATGGTCATTCACCCCTGATGCAATGTAACCTGAAGGTCTCCCCACTAGGTGCCACTATTTGTCTGGGTCCAGACACAGCACCTGATTTCTTAGTCTGATGTAATGCCGATACATCAAAAAGCTAGACAGAAAACAATAAGGGAGGAAGTTGGAGAGGATGGATGAGACAGTGTGTGACTGTGTGTGCTGTTTGGAGAGTGAGGGGTGAGACAGGGACAGAGACAGAGAGAGAAACGAAAAGCTTCATCTAAGCTGACATATCTACTCACCCCACCCGAGGTCTTTACTGAGTGTAAAACAAGAGAGATTCTACTTCATTCCACATCCAGCAGATATCAAACGGTGTATTTTTAGATAACCTCCATATTTGTACTATCTAGCCTGACAGTCATAAAATCCAGGCTCCATTAGACCTGACATTTAAACAGGGTAAAGAATTTTCTTTTGCATGACTGTGTGCATGCAAGTGTAAAAGCATGACCTACTGTATGTAGACACTTTTTCATTTTCTGAACTCTGAATTCATCTTGCTGTGGAGTGTGTGCGTGTCTGTGTGTGTGTTTGCATGAGGGAGATAAAGTGTGTCTCTGCTCCTTCCATGTGAGTCACTAGCCCATGGTGCAGGGTCAAATCCAATCTGGTCCCACAGAGAAATGTTCCACTGCAGTGACACCACACAGACACAAGGCCTGTTCCTATTGGACAGTGTCCAACTGTGCCTGCTGTGTGTTTGTGCGTGTGTGTATGTGTGTACTGTTACACGTTGGTTTGTGTACGCACCGTCTCATCCGCTAGCTTCTCCAGTTGCTGAATGTAGGGGGTGATGAGAGAGTGAAGGTTTCTTAAGATGTCTTCCACAGGGAGAGCAGAGAGCAGGAAGCCCAGAGCCTGCATCAGCCACATGCACTGACTCGTCTGCAGGAGGAGACGATCACAGGTTTAGCTTCACTTCAAACACAGGAGCTTAGAGTCATTCAAGAGTTTTATACTGTACAGACAGCAAAAAACACAACAAATAACATGTCATCCTTAGAGTACAGGCTGCAAACAAGTTACATAATTCTTTTCACAGCATTCCTTATTTAAATGTCAATTCTGAACTGAGTGCCAAAACAGAGAGAGAGAGAGAGTGAATGTGAGAGAGCTATACTGACCTTGTGGATCTGCTTTATAAGCACCTCCTTGAGAGAAAAGAGTCAGAGGGATGGTTGTATTACTTTGAAAGTACAACAAAATCTTCTCAAATTAGCATGAAAAGAAATTCCAAAATAATACAGCTGAGGAGATGTCAAAGACAAACTGTTATTTCTGGAAGATTACAAAAAGTCTGTAACACATTATCCATTAAAATTAAAAAATATAATTGATTATTATTGGCTACTATTATTGATCAATCAGATAGGAAAAGTAATTGCAGATTTTTAGAAAATGTATACATGTGTACCTGAGAGACAGCTACTATGTTGGTTGCGTAGGGTGGCAGGTCATATTTGCATTCCCTACAAATTTTCTTGAGCGTAGAGACAGAGGAAACAGAGAGGTCTGGGTTCCCTAAAGCCTGTAGCACCAAGGGCAAGACACTGCTGAGCATCACTGGGTGGTCGGCCAACCATTCAGCCAGAGCACCTAGTGGGAGGACAGTTCAGATTCTGAATGAGAAACCATGCGTGTGTTACTGAACTAAAACTGTCTTTTTCTACACATTTTAATTACACTTCATTTGTTTTAACTGCTATGACACAACCTTATTTGTCTTACCTATTGTGAACATCACTGTGTCTGCTAATTGGACATTGTTGATGTTGATTCTGGGGATCAGTCCTATCAGGCCTGGGATAACATCTGAGTAATTCACATCTATCGTCTCGGCTATGGACTGGAAGCCGTACAGCAAAGCTTCTGTGTGCTAAAGGGGGGGAATGCAGTCAGTGTATTTGTGAGCACAAACTGACAATAAAAAAGCAATTACAAAGACTTGACATTTGAATTTTAAAAAATGTATCCATGGAAAGTGAATGACCCAAAAATCAACATGAAAAATGCTGGCTTCTGTGCAACGCTAAAAGAGGCAGAAACTACTTCAAATTATCTCTTTGCTCGTGTGTGTGTGTATGTCTCACCCACCTGCCATGATGTGGGCTGCTCTGCATTAGTCAACAGTCGCCCTAGTTTATCATACAGGTTACTCAGCAGCTCTGCTCCCAGCATCTCATACACGTACATGAGTGTGTCTGAGATATCCACCCTGAAGGACAGACGTGCACAAACAGATATTTTAGGGGCACGTGATGTTGAAACCCTATCTGTTAATTCATTTGCCAGACAGGTTCTGCCCTCTCAGCTGCCAGTCCAGTGAGAGTCTATTAGAGAAAAACACACTCATTTGCTGACCAATCATCCTGTCAGCGAGTAATTTCTGAAACACTCAGGCTGTCACTGAAACACTTGTACACAACAGCGCGCAGCAGAAATAGGCATGTACAAAACACAGAAGCAGGGCCAGGCATACAAATGCACACAAACAAAAATACACACACCTGTAGATCCTGAACTGCTCTTTCTCATCTGAGGACCAGGATGCGTACTCCTGGTCAGACGGGAACTGGGCTTTGTGCAGCAGAACATCCACCAACTGAAAGTACACTGGCCTGTAGACCTGCAGATACACTGCCTGCTTATCTGACTCAAATGACATGATTTCATCCTGAGGAGGGAGAAATAAGCAACGACAAGAAGAATTAGTCTTGGGTCTGGAACATAAAATTATTTCTGCACTTCACAGACCAAAAACATCTGTCCTGGCTTACATAGTGTTTCCCCACACAAAGGCTGCAAACAGACACTCAAGTAAATTCACAAATATACAATCATCTAATATCTCTAACTTCACATTAACGGCATGCATAAACCCGGAAATTGATTATGCTGGATAACAGATGACAAAAAGCAAATGTTTTCAGACAAGCCGTCACATTTTATCATTTGAAAATTGGAGATAATGGCCAGACCCCAGTAAACAGCACATTTATACAATCAGGATGTGCAGAGAGAGTTCATGTCCATGTTTTCGTACAGTCTGTCTAAATACAACTGCTTAAATCAAGTGCTTATTGAGACTTGCCATACCACAATGAGCAAAGCTCATTTTGTGGGTTGTGCCTACTGAAGTGTGTAAATCATGCCCATTGGAAAATGTGCAGTGACTCTTTATTTGACAAACTAGCATAACAATACTTAAATACTAAGTTAGAGTACATAATGAGATCAGAGTTTAACATTCCTTACTTGTAATGTGTACCAGAATGTAAGTGTGAGGGAGCTGGTGGTCTCATTGACCGGGTAGTGGCCAGGGATGCCTGTACAAAACATGATCATGTTGACTAGAGCCAGGAAGCTTTGCCAGTGATCCACCTGCTCCAACAGAGTCCTAGAGAAAGAGGTGGATATAAGGGGGAGAGGGAGGGGGGGGGGGGGGGGGGGGGGGGGGGTTTTGGAACCAGTTTATGCGGGGTGTGGGCAGAACAGGAGGGGGGGGGGGGGGAGAGTGTTATTCAACAGCTGTCTGCTGCAGTTGGTACAGAGGTAAACTAGCACCTTTCTCTTTCTGTGCTACACTCATCACTCATTAGACACAACAGATGATGGGCCATTTTGTTGAGAGTAGTTTAAAAACTGGCCAAGATTTGTCTTTTGTTATTGGATTGGCCAAAACACTTTTTATTTGTTGCTTTCAATATAACTGAATATTCCTCCCAGGATTGAATAATTATTGAGCTGTGTATGGAAATCATTCTGGCCAGGAAAAATCTCTTTTTTTTTTTACACTGATGCAGGCCTACATAAAACATGCACACACCTGGAGTGGTTCTCTCCTAGTGTGACAGCGATCCGACAGATACCGTGGCACGTCTCCATGTCTCCATTCTGAACAGCTTCTCTGAGCTGCTCCTGGAGGGCCAGCACTTGAGGAACCAGTTTCAGCAAAGTGTTCACATATCTACAACCCATGCACACAGACAGGGAAAAAAAAACAGGATTGACAGTTAAGAGTCCAGTTCATTTGAAGAAATTGAGTTGAAAGCAGACACAGTGCTGTACAGGGGAGAAGAACATCACATGCACAGCCAGTGAGCCTCGCCTGGTGAATATAAAACTGACTCACACCGCTCACAGCTAGGTTGATGTATTTATTGCTCCTTCTCAAGACAAGTGTTTATTTCAAATCAAATCTCAGTCCAAGTCAGTCCAACCTCTGATCCAGCACACCCACCCCTAAAAACCCACACATCTACCAGGGAACCAGAGAATCTATTCAAAGCTCCTGCTCAGAGCTGCGCTGCTGTCAGTTATTATTCTGTCTTCTTCCTGCTGTCTCAGCCGTCTATAATTCCCCAACTCCAGCTAAAACACACACATGTGCTGACATGCACGTACATACACACGCACAAACTCACGCAGACACGAGTGTACACCCTTCAACACTGGCTCAGATTTTCTCATGTGACAACATCCTCCTGTCATCCTTAATGACAACGAGTGAAGGGGTGACATTTGGAGATGAAGGGCATGCGTGTGTGCGACTGAATGTCACTGATGAGATTATGTGTGTGTGTGAATGATGTAAATGTAAACCATATAACGTGTGTGTCAGTCCCAGGGGGGTTTTGTGGTATGCAGGCGGTGCTCCATCTTTCCTGAGAACATCAATAACGATGTGGGTCTATGTCAATGAATATTCATCAATGACACGGCAAGGTTGTGCGACTTTAACAGTATTTGGGGAAAAAAAGCAACAACAACAACAACAAAAAGGCACCAAACACAACCTGAATGACTACTGTAACCCATGTTTTTTCTGAGGATCTAATCTAGAGCTGCCACTTTTGTGATTTTAATAATGAATTCATCTGTCGGTTATTTTTTCAACTAATCACCCAATCATTTTAACCATGAAATGTCAAAAAATAGTGAAAAAGATCCATCTCAAATATGCACAGACCAAAGTGACATCTTCAAATACCTTATTTTGCCAGACCAAAGCTCCATTTACAATGACAGAAAAAGCAGCAAATCCTCACACTGGAGAAGCTAGAACCAAAAAAGGTAAAATAACTAATTGTAATTCAAATAATCAAAACTGTTGATTCATTTTCGGTCCACTGATTAATCAGCTAATTGTTGCGATCCCTTATTGAGCTGCAGGAGCCAAACAAAAAAAGTGGCCAGAGAAAATACATGTCCTCTGCTCTGCAGGTTAAATGCATATCTTACCACAGTCCTGGGGAAGCATTTATTATTCTAATTTCCCCCAGGCCCTCTTATGAGCTGAGGCACTGGATCTATGGTCCTGCGTTATGAAGCTGGGTCCCCTACTCAGCAGCCCACGCTGATTCAGCCTTCTCTGGAGAGAGCTCCACCCTGCTGAGATGTGATGTGTATGAATCTGGGCCTCCATCTAATAAGCCTATACCTGTGTGTATACTGGCCTACATCCTCTGTGTTCGGCTGTCTGAGTAACTCTGAGAGAGCAGCGCAGGGACCAACTGCACTTAACTCTGACTGACTGACTGTGACTGTGACTGCGTGTGTGTGTGTGTGTATTAATTTGAATGGCAGACTGCACTCGTGCACTCAGAAGATCATTCATTTTTAACAAGGTGCTTTGCAGATGCAGGTCATGCACTCTTAGCTCTTGAAAAGAGGACTTGGTGTGTATGCAATGCGATTAAAAGGGCAGAATAGATTTGAATGTGTTTCCCCATTTCCCTCATAAGAGATGGCATTCTGGTGGTTCCTCTGAGACTGTCTGCTGCAGTCTCCTCTTCTCCTGTCCTCTCCTCTTTTGCTCCCTGCTCTGCTGTTATACACTTTCTCCCTCCATCCTGACTCCTCCTTTATTCCCTCCACCACCCCCCTCCCCCACCTCTGATCCCCTCTGCAATTACTGCAACACTCCGAGACAGGGGAAATGGGTTGCCTGGCAACAGGATGCAGCTGGACCAATAGCATCCCCCCAAATGAGTTGACTGTAATGTGTTTAAACAGAGGGAGAGAACAAGAGACAGGGAGGAGGGCTTATTACTGATTGTGAGAGAAGGGAGAGGGGAAACGAAGAGCGCAAAGAAAGAGAGGCAGAAAAGATAAAAGAGGTAAAAAATAAACATAGAAGAATCTACAGATGGAAAAAAGGTGGGCTATGACTTCCAAGAGAGGATGGAGAATAAAACCTTATGCCTAGTCTTCTTACAGATTCATTTGTTTTCCTTCTAGCTGCTGGATGCAGACACAACAAAGACAATATAGCTACTCAAATGTAACTCCATAAATCACACAATGCACTGACAACAACAGAGGCCCCATGTGTCGCAAGAGACACCACTAATGAGACAGTCAAGACTTTTGGGAGGATGTGACAAACACACACTGACAAACATGCACATGACACAGGGGTGTGATCGATTTTGAGTAACACACAAAAGGAAGGGAAGGGAAACTGGTAACTGGTATTGAAAATTAGTGGACACTTAAGATCTTAAGATCTGAAATTTATAAAAGAAATCAGAAGAATCCCATCTCTAACTAACACAGTCTATTCTAAAAGCCCAGCAACACTTGCTGAGGCTGAGGATGCTCTACCTGTAACTTCACTGCTATTAATCGTTTTCCCACCATCTGCTCGGCATAATATCAGTGTGTTTAAACTGACTTGTCAGCAGCAACTTCACAGATGTAGCCCCCACCCCCTCCCCCGTCTGTGAAGCGGTGCAGAGGTATGGAGGATGAAGTCTTTTATTCCTGCACACTTTCGCACCTTCCCCTACCCTCCTCCTTCTCTAGCACCCTCTCTTCTCTTTGCATCGTCCTGTCACCCCCGCCCTCGCCCTCCCTCTCCCTCTCCCTCTCTCTCTCTCCCTCTCCCTCCCGCTCTCCGTCTCTCTAGGGGAGGGGTAATGGGTGCCTGCCATGTCTGAATCAGCCAGGGCATGATGACATCTCTCCCCAGCTCTGTAACCATGGCAACGCCAGCCAACCGAGAAATGCCGCTCTCCTCCCCCTGGCTGTCAACTTGCCCTGTATCAATCCCTCCTTCCTTCCCTCCATTCCTCCCTGACGCCCTTCCAGTGCCCACCCTGTCTGTTTCCTGCTGTTGGCTAATGCATCTTTTTTTCCCCTCTCTTCTCTCACTCTCCTCCTCCTCTACCTCTATTTTTCGCTCCAGTGTAATCTCTACAGTCATTACCATGACAAGCTTTCATGCCAGTGTCGTTACTTCTTTCTTCTGCCTTTTTTCTTGGGTTGGCATGCCAGTATGAGTACAAACGCTGGCACACATTTGTACACACCTTTGGGAGTCGGGCTGTGAGATGGCGTTGACTATTGCCTCTACCGCTGTGTCGAAGAGCTCTGGGTCAGGCAGGGCACTGAAGCAGTCGTGCACCAAGCCTTCGCTCTCGCTGAGGGGCACATCCAGCAGCACCCAGGATGACAGGCAGCGCAGCACGCGAGCTTTCACTGCCCCGGGGCTGTCCGTCCGTCGCAGCAGTTGCTGCAATAAGGGACACACTGACCCCCACTCCCGGCCCAGGGCACCCCGAACCTAGAGGGAGTATAATAACAAGGGTCAGACTGTTAGTGTACCGCTCATGTTGTACAGTATGAGTAGACCAGGGTATTGAGGTTTTTTGTACTGGTGCCATCAACATACAACGCTTTTTTTTCTTTTTTACTGATACCAATATGATGATTTTTAATACCTTTATTTGGAATAAACTGTTTTTAATGCCAATCCCTTGTTTTGGTAAATTAAAAAAACTGGCCAAACCTTTCTGCTGACATAAAATAGTCATACAATTGCAAGACTAACTAGGACAACTAAACAAGACTATGGATGTGACAAAGTATTCACTCTGAGCTTCTGGGACTTGGCCATGATCAATACTTGGCACTTAAGACACAATTCAGCCAGTAGTGATGAAAAAATGAGTTAAAAATAAAAACCTGTGAATAGTGCGCAGGTGGTCATCACCACCTGCAGAGCTGGGAGTGGGCGGTGCCTGCAGACATACCTGTCCCTTTCGGTACTGTGGCAGGCGACTGGTCTGGAACTCTTCAGGCAGGACGGTGAGCAGCTCAAGCAATGCCAGGCAGCGTGCCCGCCCATCCACCCCTCCCCCCTCCTCCTGGAATACCCGCACCATCTCTGCCACTGCGCCTGGCCAGGCCTCGGGCATTGTGTTGAGCGCCAGAGAGGCCAGGGCCACACACAGCCGGGTGAGCACCATCTTGGAGCCGGAGGAGAAGCAGGCAATCTGGGAGAACAGCTGGGTCTTCAGAGACTCATACTGGTCTGTGGGGATGTCTGACCAGTAGCGAGAAATCTTGGTGTGAAGCGCACTGGCGCCGAAGTACTGGATCTCGGGCACCTGTGAGAAATTATAAGATGGATGCAAATGACGCAAAATGCTTTTTTTAAAGTGTGCATGTGTCCATGTGAGTGTGTGTATACACTGTACCTTGTCTGGGCTCAGCAGGGCCCAGCAAAACTGCCAGGCCTGAGGCGAGACCTGAGCCTGCATCAGCCATTTCTGGGCCAGATTCTTGTTTTCTATATTAGGATCATAGTACAACTGGTGGAGAGCCTAAGAGGAGAGGAGAAAGAAAAAAATTAAACTGAGAAAAGTCAAAGGATCCATATGTACGTACATCTGTCAACAGTTGAATGGTTGAACAACTTTGTATGAACAAAACCCCTGTGAGTGCCTTCACTCCACACATTCACAATAGTGAGTGTCAGGAAAGCAGACCAGCTGAGAGAAGACATACACAGTCCTTTGAGCTCTTGTTTGGTGGAAAGTGCTGGTTACCTTGAGAAAATAACATATTTTTCTCACTTGCAAACAGGCAAACACACAGACACATAGTGGATAGTCTACTGCGAAAACCTGAACAATGGAGAAAGCAATGACCTGAAAACAGCACTCTCTGAAATACAGCTGTGAGTAATTTGAGTACTTGAGTGCATGGAGAACAAGAAGGAGAGAGCCAAAGAGAAAGCAGATAAAGGATGAGTTTAAGAGAGGGAAAAAAAGAGGGGAAAATGGTAGCATTAATTAAACAGACACCTCTAATCCTAGCAGTGCCAGAAGAGAGGTTTAGGCACTACTCTGCAAAAATGCCAGTTTTTTTCCTTTCAGTCTCACACACATATGTACATGCTCACTGAACTAAACCCGCTGGCAGCCAACACTAAGTGTCTGACAAGCAACACGGGAAAAAAAATCTATTCAGGGAGCTTCTGATCCTTGTCTTTTACCCCTGAAGCCTGCTCACATCAATTCTTCCACCACTAGCCACTCTCTCCCTCAAGCCTAAACGATCCATCCAGTTTCATTCCATCCATCAGCTCTCTATCCTCATCTGAGTCTTCTTCTAAAACATTTCTCTCCATCCCCTCATTACAGAAGTTTAGGCTGTCTAACAAGGGAGGATGAATAATACTGTAAAGGAGACCGTGACAGGTCACAGAGTATGATGATGCCATTGCAGCTGTAGAGAAGAACATAAATATAGCATCTATACCTACTGAAAGCACAGAGTCTCAGGTGGTGTTCTCTCCCCGTCTGCCATCCTGAAACACAATTATCTATGTCTCCACTTACTGTTAGTGAATCTGAACATGGCTGGCTGGGTGTTAATGAGCTGACTGTTACCAGAGAGTTGGGTGGCATTTGTACTTAAATGTGTGAGAGAGAGCTATAGGTGCAGGTTCAGTATGTGCAGCAAGTACTGTATGTACAGTATGAATGTGGCTTTGACTTTTCTTAGCTGGTAGGTCTCTTTAGGCTTTCCTGAAACTTTTTGAAATCTAAAGCTGAAC
This sequence comes from Lates japonicus, assembly GCA_033238685.1. Taxonomy (NCBI): domain Eukaryota; kingdom Metazoa; phylum Chordata; class Actinopteri; family Centropomidae; genus Lates; species Lates japonicus. Next base: position 15,691,260 of record BRZM01003569.1, read on the forward strand.
AGGTTAATATAGACAGAGCTGCGTGACAAAACCAATGAAATATGAATGTGTTGTGTTTTGGCAAGGTCTGTGCATGAATCACTATCCTGCCTTCATTCTAAAAAGCATTAGCATTAGGATGGTTTTTGTTAGTCAGCTCCACTCTGCCCTTTCTGTAAACGAGGCTGTGATATCCGAGTTCAAAGCAGCAGCAGATCATTACCGCAGTCCACCGTGTGATCGCAGACCTCTCCTTATCCAATCATAAACAGCGCCGTGTCTGTGTCTGAGCGTGTCTCTTCTTCCTTGGTTTATTATCAAAGTGCAAGGCACAAAACAGTCTGTTCATTTTGCTGCTTTAATCTTCTCACAAAGAACCACCGCCTGTCTCCTCCTAGAAATCACGGCAGACGTGCAGCAGTTATCTCCACTAACTGTAATTGCCCGTTATTAATTGGTTCTTAAAACGAGCAAAAAGCACCTACACCCCTAGAAATAGCAGTGTTTATTTGCAGCTGAGGTAGCAAATGCAGCTGAAGCAACTAACCGCATCTCCAGATGGTGGCAACCTGCCTGAACCACCTGGCTTCACCTGAGGATGGCGTGCTCTTGGCAGACACTGTCAAAGGTCATTAGCCTCCTCCCCTGTTTTTTTGCAAACGAGAGGAGGAAGGGAAGAGGGATGCAAGTGAAAAAACATGGCTCAGTTAGACAGATTCACCATCTGCTCTCACATATAACCACAGATTTAGTGTGGCTGGTACACGCTTGTGTTCTCACTAGTGAGCCCAGGAGAATAACTACAGTGTGGGTCCTGAGCGGTGTTAACAAAGAACACTACAATGCCTATACTATATAGGACAGATATGAAACAAATCCATGGGGTAGGATTGCTAATCCTTAAATAACAATTTCTCTTATTAAAATTAATAGCAAGTACAAGGCAAGAGATGTAGATAATAAGAAGCAGATGGGTTGGAAAAGGGGCAGCCTTTTGTCATGTTTAAGTAAACACCATAGAAATCGTTGTTTTCCCCAGATACTTATGAGGCATAAACATGCAAGCCTAGACACACACACACACACACTTTGGATACGTCTTTGCACACAGTTCACACACAGGAGGTAACAACACTTCTCTGCCATTGGTTCACTACGAGCCATCTGTCCACTACAGTGTCACGCTCAAAGTCATTGTAGTGATGGGAAGGCAGCGCTGGTGGAGCTGTGCTGCAGCATCACACCACTGACCCATCATGACACTGTGCTATAACTGTGAGAATCAAAGACATGCAGAGGGATGATGATTAATGAGGGAACAAAGAAGAATAGTTTGCGTGAGAGTGTGCGCGGGTGGTTGTTGACAGCACATGGCCAAGACAGAAATTAAGAATACCATGTTGCCAATAGTGATAAAATCTCAGCACATGTACACTTGTACCAAGTGTCTCAACATGCAAACATCAGTACCATGAAGTATTTCCTTTTCAACCGCATAATTCACAAGATTGATCAGCTACAGTTACTCAACCAATAGACATATGATACCATCTTTAATCCTGCTAACACAAAAACATGGAAAATTAAAAATATGCATACACTAACACATGTGCATCATTTAACCTACAAGATATGTGTTCCACCTTGAGCCTATATATATTTCTGTCAATAAGTGGGTAGTAATACTCATGATGATCCCTCTTTTCTGTCCGAAATAGCCTCTCATGCCACCACAAAACTACTCAATACACCACGCAGTATTTCTCAGTGTCAGATTTCTCTGCCCTGCTGTGTTCTGTACTATGTTAGCTGGCAGACTGAATCATCTCCTCTGCTTTTAAATTCCATAAAACTATTGAATAAGAAGGCAGAACATGTTGTCACATACATCTGATCCTAACTTTACTTGAAGAGAGTTTCCAAATGGTAGAGATACATCACATGCCAAGAGCCTGGGAGCTGATCACTGCTGAATGGGCCTCGAAAGCCTCCAATGGAAAGAATCCTGTGTGGGCAGAAGGCTGACCAGGTGATTACAGATAATTATGGTAGCAGAGAGCTGTCCCTGACCAAGTGCCCTTGGGCAAGATGCTGACCCAGTACTGCGCTGTGCTCGTTTCTGGTGGTACAGTAGTAGTCTGTGTCGGGGGAGAAATGCAAAATGACAAAACCCTGACTTGTACACTGTTGAACAACACAGTGTAGAGCTCTGAATCTACTCTAAAATCCACTTGCTTGGTGGATAGTGGTTCTGAAGCTAATTATAATCAAGCGGAAATTTAAGGCAGTGTACAAACCCATTCATTACACACACAAAGTTACTGACAATGTGGTACTTTGTTTCACAGACCCAAGACCGAACAAAGGCCTTTCTATTGGAGACATACAAATACCGGGCCAGGAACCATCATCTCCACCACAGCCCACTGTACAAAAGTGACAGTTCTGCACCGCTAGTCTTTTTTTCTTTATATCAGTTACTCTTACCATCTTATGAGAAGCCCAACTTCTCTTTTGATTGATGTCCTCAGATGAACATTATGACATGTCTCTTGGTAGTGTGAGTATTTACAGTTACCTGCTGCTGTGACTGTTTGGCAGAGAGCATAATAGAATTACTGAAATAGCAACATCTCCTTTTCTTCTAAAGGCATTAAGCTGGTGGTGTGATGCAGATACTAATATGATGCTTTTAGATGCGCACACTGATTCTAAAGAAACCTTTTGTCTCCCTCTTATTCCACTGAATGAACAGCATCATGCTGACTCCATAACCAATTAACTACAGATATGTCATCCTCTTCACATTATCTAGAAAAAAAATAATCTCACCCAAACAGTCTAAATATGCTTTCTAAAAAATGGCTGAGTCTCAGAGGAACAATATCTCATCAGTTTTGAGATGCAAGTGCAGTGTAATTACTAAAGTGTTCATTGCCTTCATGGGACATGATACTTCAGATGCTGTTTGTTGTGTTTTATCAGTCAATAAGATTATTAATAGAGCTGTACCACTTGGAGCAGACTGATGCTGATTTCACAGGACATAAAAATTGCACCTTAAACTGTAAAACCCTCAAAAAGTAACACCTGATATTTTACAATATTTTGATATTTGCTGGCTTCGTTGTAGAGTTCAGTGTCTCAATGTACCACTGCACTGACATTACAGATGATGTGTCTAAATATTTCTTATTTAAAATCTATTGTTTTCTGACCAGTTGTTGACACTGACAACCACAGCAAACATCTCCCATTTCAAATAAATCACTGAATGCCAGACATATATTTAACATGTGGCTCAGATTATTTTTAATGATGAATGTCGTGTGTTGTGCTCATTTGGGGTATTATGGCAAGCAATGGTTCACTTCCATTGTAGTAGAGACACTTACAGGCCGGAAGACACAATGAAAAAAATAGACTGATGTATTGAAATATTCAATGCAGATTTGTGAGGTTGAATTTCAGTCACTCACACCAAAAATACCCTAATACATCATAACCAATTATTTATAAACCCTGTCAGTTACATTAATTATACGTGTACTTTGGTATGCATATCATATGTACTAGTGTTTTCTGCCACTTTAGTTCAACTCCCCACCCACCCGTTCTCTCCACCTGCAGAAATGAAACAGAACAAACGAATACAGAGGTTGTCCAAAGAGCGAGGGCACCTTGTTCACTGTTTGTCATTCTTCCTCTTTTTATTAAATCAGAAAACACAGTATCAACCCAAGCCGTTTTCCCCACAGGAATACGCCTCTCTCCCTTAAACCTGCCTCTAATCATATCTGTCGCATCACCAGCCTCCTCCCACCCCCCTCCTTTTTCTTTACTGGCACTGTCACAGACATCGACCCTGTCCCACCCCTCCCTCCCCTCATCCCCCAATCCATCTCATCACATCAACTCTGCTCCTTCACAGGAGCACCTTTCTCACACTCTCTCCCTCTCTCTCTCCATCTTCCCCATTGTCTCCCCACCCATCCGCTCGCGTCCGAGTCAGTGGCCACCCAGTAGGGAGATTCATCACAACAATCTGGCAGCCACAGTCAGAACTGCCAAGCACACACACAAACAGAAATATATTCAATCAAATAATACCAAGACAAACATTTCACAGCAACAGATATGGCAAACAACCGATGGGCTACAACCTGTTATTTTACTCTCATCTGCTCGTTCTTTCTCAATATCGGCCATTCAGTAAAAACTCATTTAAAGATGTGAGAATAGATGTAACAGACACAGAGTAGCTGAATCCCTGTATACAAGTAAAGCCACATTATCTCTCCAAAGAAAATCAGACGCCTAAATTATGCAAAATAAATAAAGCTGTTGCGCTTTATTTCTCGAGCTGTTTGTTTCACTTGAAACATGACGACTTATTAAGTCCACAAACCCCCGGTGTTGTGTAAGCCGACAGGCAGCTGACAATGGCTTACTGATCCCAAAACTCACCTTCTCTACGTTTTCCACCGTGAAGTCCAGGGCGTCCGGTGTGGCTGCTATCCTCCCCGGCGTCTCCATATCTCCGCTGAGTACGGAGCTGTCAAATGATCAAAGAGGAGCAACACATTCATGAGCTAACAGCCGATGTTAAACTTTCATTTCTAGACGGTGCCATTTTCATAATACATCCACAACAACAATCGGATTCTATAAGTCAGCTGGACCATCTCATAAATTTAGGTTTTACGGATCACACGAGAGGCTAACCGGCAAGCTAACATTAGCGCCTTTAACTTAAGAACAGGCTAGCTGACGCTAACCTCCACTATAGACAAATACTATAGCAACGGCTAGCACCACTATGCTAACGCCAAACTAGCTAACATAGCAATGCATGTAACTTAACGCCTTTCTGGAGCCAAATGACACCAAGCGAGACGGGTATATAAGCATTTCTAGAGTGTGACAGTATTATCAAAACAGTGCCGTCTCCATGTATAATCTTCAGGCTGTCAAAATGACTGATATTTCCACACCTTTCTGTCCTGCGACGGTATGAGACGATGCTGGCAGCTCCCTGCCGCTTTTCTGCCTCTGCTCCGTCACCGAGAGGTTTTTGCTACATTCACGCGCTGTGGGAAATAGCGTAACCACAGCGTAACTGGTCAGGACCACCCAATAACACGGCAAATGAAACAGCAATTTCTTAACTTCCCAGCGTATTTAAAAGCGGAGAATATACGAAAGCTGAAAAAAATAACAGAAATATCGTCTGTTTTGTTGTTATGTATTATTAGATGTATTGTTAGTGTTCGTAAATTATCGGTGCAGCTTCTATCCTGTTTGTCAATAAATTAAACAACGCCTATCTTGTGTTTCAGGTTCGTTTTGTTTATTTTTACGGCCAAAGGCCTCTGAATCCGCGAGAAAACAGTTTTTTTCAATTATCGTATATTATATAACAGCATTTGAATGCGGCATTCTTACCGATCTAAAGACATGTCATCTTCACATTATAGAGATACAGCTGCTGGCAGGAGCAGTGACCTGAAGCATAGTCACAATGTGTCTTTCATATTGTCGCTTTATAAACTACTGAATATGAGCCATTGAAATCATGTCTGAATTTCAGCTGAAAATAAATATTATTTGTTACACGACATAAACTCTCCAAATGCGTCTTACGTTCATGGAAATACTGAGGATGTGTCAAAACATAGGTTATTCGTTGGCGTATACCTCCCCCCTACGGAAGGACCATATTTCAACAGGCAATATTGACTCATACAATAGCCTGTATTTCACAATGTATCAAAATATTTTTTTAAATTAGACCTCCTTACTCAGTAATTACATATGAGTATAGACTGTCCTTTTAAATCATGAACATCTGATTCACGTATATAGTAAAAGCATGGATAATACAGACATATGTCCACATATTTCCCATATATGCTTCATATGAAAAGGTCATATCATAATGTGACATATAGACAATTGCAAAGCGGCCAAATAACACTGATTGGTGGTTAAAATATGTGGTTATATCCTAATGGGTTGTTGAATGGTGGAACTCAGTACAGTTCATTGTAGCTTCTACTATTAATAGCTGTTCTCAAATTATTTATCCTTATTTTGTACATGGGATTCTTTCATGGTCTTTAGAACATTATACTTTACAAGCATTTTTGGCCAGAATATCTCACTGATAACATCTGACATAAAACCTACATAGAAATCCTACCAAACAATGACCATATTCACACTTTCTATCTCACACATGTCCACCAAAATGAAATGAAAATGAATTACTGGTCCATCAATTTTAAGAATGCTTTATGTTTTCAGATTCTGCAGAACATTATGAAAAGTGTAATAGGAGACGAAACATATGATACAAATAACACATGTGTGATTGATGATTAATATCACATATTAATATCAATACCATTGACTTTTCAAGCACCGCAGGAGGTTTACAGCAGAATATACTTTATAGAAAGAAAGAAAATCAGGCAATTTGACATCAATTACCTCTAAAAGATGTTTCCTTTCTATTAATAAACATTCATTCTGTAAAATTTAAGGTTAGAGCCTCTGTTTCACAGGAACTCAGTGTGGCAAATGAAATCATGACTGTTGGAAGAGCATTATTTCACTGAAACTACATCTTGTAGAGAATTAGACATAGTAGGCTCCAGATTTCACAGTCTTGATTTTCTCCAACTAAATGTGTGCTTTTTAAAAAACAAGGCAATCTCAGCTGTGGAGCAACAGCGCCACCATGTGGGGTGAAGAAGACATCACAGTGCAGTGAAACACCCTGCAAAAAGTGCCAGTCATGCAAAACAAAAAAAAACAAAACATCATCATGACAAAGATGGATGTCTGTCATGATGACAATTGATGGTACAAGTCAGTGATACAAACACACAACATAATGATGATATCACAAAAATAAAATAAAAGGTAAACTATCCATTTACTCAATTTCATAGGTCACTTTTAAGTGTAAATATATCATCATTAAAACCCTGAATGTTTTTGAGAACGTGTTTCAGGCTGTGAACAGGCTAAACGAATAAACAAATCCAGTCCAAGTCTCAGCTTTACAATCAGGCCCTTTCACAGATAGCACAAAAAGTTTACAGATTCAAAAGATACATGTGAAGTCAAACTAAATCATCATATTTAATATTTAGTGGGAAATCCTTTGCAGTCTAACGTCTTTGACCCATAGCCATCATTAGACACTTTTCATCCTCCCTGGTGATTCTCTCCCAGTCCACCTTCAGCTCTTGCTTGTTGTGGAGTCTTTCTGTCTTTTGTCTGGTGTTCAGCAAAAGGACTGCAGTTCAATCGGTGAGTGGGTGACGAACTGCTCCTTTTTTCCTCCACTCCCTCTATCATTTTAATAGAGGTTGATTTTTGTTTCATCGGTCCATAGAATTTTTTTTGTTTGAGTGAGCTGCAACCAGGCCTTTTTGTTTTTGAGTCTTACCGGTTGTTTACATCCTGTTGTGAATCCTCTGAGGTTAAGTTCATGAGGACATGACCTTTAACAAGGAAACATGTATGCCTACATCCTGCAGAGCATTCTCAACTTGCTGTTCAGTCATAAAGGGTTAGAGTTAGGGTTTTTCTTCCTCATGGAAACAATTTTCCGCTCATCGGCCTACCAGGTTGTTTGCCATTTTCCAGTTTTCTGTGCACACCTGCTTTTTTTTTTTTTTTAGAAAGTCCACATCTGATTTTAGAAACCAACGACCTTTGATATCTCTCTGGTAGGTTTTTCCTTTTTCCTTTTTAGCCTCATCATTATCTTCACTTGCACGGTCACCTCTCCTCATGTTAACAGACAACTCCACCTCAAACTAAATAGCTCTTATGTGCATGAACTGATGTTGAAACAAGTGCCCAGTTACTTTTGAGGCACTTTGGCCTTTCTCTCTGTGTTGTTAAAAGTGCTACATGTCCCACACAGTTCTTTCTATAGTGATGTAAAATACTCAAATTAAAGCTGAGACTTGGCACTTTAATGTGGTGTCCGATATTTAATTTCAACTTGAATATGCTGAAGCACAAAGCCTGAAGACCACAAAATGTGTAGCTGTCCAAATACTTCAGGTTTGGACTGAACATAGAAGAAAGAACATACAAGAAATAAACCAGTTGAAGGCTCCTCAGGCTGCCGTCAGAACAACATCAGTGCGAGAAAGGGAGGACAAAATAACAGGAACACATCCAGTATATGAACATAACATTTGCATGGCTTAAAATGTCAAATATAAAATACAAATGACAAATGAAATGTTAATTTATTGTGTGAGTCTCATAGGTGTTGATTTAATCTGCACTGATTTTTTGTGGCTGTAGTTTGTGTCGATGCACAGTAGCTGTGTAACCCAGTAGTTACATGGTTTTCTGTTATTCAGATATACAAGCTGTTGTGTGGGTAGGTGTCAGTCTTTGTACTGAATAAGCTCCACTGGCACAGAATCAGACCCTCTGACTATTTTGAACAGGGAACACGTGGCACTGTTTCTGGAGAGAGAGAGAGAGCGAGAGAGAGAGCGAGAGAGAGAGAGAGAGAGAGAGAGAGAGTCGGGACGCACGCCCTCCGCCTTCAGTCCCTCCAGCCACGCATACATTGGCAGAGCTGCTGTCTGCAGTCGGTGGGACAGTCCACAGCCGCCTGGGATTTTCTCAACTATTTCGTTAAAGTGCTGCATCGAACCGCGAGCGAGAGAAATATAACTGTCCCGAGACAACAAGACCAGAAGGAAGCGACGTTTGCTTTTTTGTGTTTTCTTACCGTGTAGTCAGAGGAGAGAGAAATGATGGAGACCAAACTCTGGATTGCCCTTTGTGCGCTGCCGCTGCTGCTGCTGCTCATTAACTCGGGCTCCGCTGACCATGGTAGGAAGTGGTTTGTGTTTGTTCAGTTTCATATTTTATCTCTGGATAGTTTCACATGTTATAGTTTAGGGTAGAGTAATAAATCACTAATTTGTGCTAGAAATTGTCATAATGTTTTGGTGTACCAACAACTCTCTCTCTCTCTCTCTCTCTCTCTCTCTCTCTCTCTCTCTCTCTCACACACACACACAAAAAAACACCACAGGTGCCTACAGGCAGCTGTGGTGTTTTTTTTGTTTTTTTTTGTTTTTTTTTTTTAGATTTAAATGCACAGAGCTCAAGTGAGTTTACAGCAAGAAGTCATTTCTCCTTGTTACAACACTCAGAGGCAGCTGTGTCAACACTTGAATCTGTTTCTTTTCAAACCCTGACATCAGATCTAGACTCTCTCCCACCTTCAGCACAACTGTGGTTCATTTTCATACTCTTTTCATTTTACTCAAACTTGTCTTTTTTTTTTATTTTATTTTTTTAATATTTTGTTTAAACAGCCTCACACATTATCTTTACCTCACTTCCTCACCCCCACCCCACCCACCCCATCACCACCACCACCCTTCTTCCTCTTTCTTCATACATTTACACACCTCGTGCACATCCTGAGTTTCACTCTCCCCCACCTTCCGCTTTCTCTCCTACCTGCTCCAAACACTTTTTCTCCTCCCTCTCCTCCTACCCCCCCCTTCTCTCTCTTTCTCTATCAGCACATCTCACATAAAAGTTAAAATGAGACTATTGACATTTTGAAAGGATTTTATTGGGCAGAACTGTCCCATCAGCTCCTCCAGCTGAAATTCAAATGAACAGAAAACAGCACGGCTCCACTGGAGGACATTTATTGGCTGTAAATGAGCAGGGAAGTACACTGTGATAAATGACACCTCTAACTATGTGCAGCAGGGCACTGTCATTTCACTGGCTTCATGCTAATTGGCTTCCCTCTATAGTACAGTATGTAGACTTTATGGGCAGATTTTAAAGCAGTGCCATTGTAGCAGGTGCAGTTTTTACTGTGAACACCAGACTTTAAGCTGTCTTTATATTTGCCTGTATCTGCATAAACACACAGCAAAGAGGTGAGAGGATGCTTGACGGGTCGAGCTCTTCGACTGGTATAAATATTTATAAAATCATGACTTTAGTGAAGGATGGATATGGCGCTTTATTCACACTCTCCATAAACATTCAAGACTTTAAATTCAATAAAAACATTTCATTTTTGCTGTTCTTTGATGTTGTACAGACAAAACCCTTTTTGCACTGCTCCTCCAAACCTAGCTGGCTCTCCTTCTGACTTATCAATAACGTTTTTGCTCTTCTAGAAATTCTGGCTTAAAAAAAAAAAAGACTTCACACTCAGAACAACATGCAAGGATCATACACAAAATATGAAAATAAAATGCTAACATCTAAATAAATGTGTGCCAGTTATGATAAACACGACTATCTAAATAAATTAATAAACTGACCTATGAATAAATATACATAATGAGTAAAATGTACCTCCATTATTTATACTCTCATGAAAAACAACTACAGAGTAGTTTCCTGTGGGAAACAAAATGTAAAAGTTAAAGGAGACTCCAGAAGTTTTTCCAGGAACATTAGTATCAAAGGTAGATTTAATTGCCTCCTGGAGGAGGAAAGGCTTCATTTGTTATGTGATATCGGTGAGCTTGAGGAGAAAGTTCATTTAATTTTTGATTGTTTGTCATATATATTATATTCATAATGATTTAAAGGCTACAATTTTTGGCAAATAGTCCCACATTTCTGATGTTTCATCACTGCAGTTGTATTTTTGGTGTCTTGTAAGTCCGTGTAGGCTGGCCAATTACGTGTGCATGACAGTGAATAACAGCTAACTCAGTAGTTACTCGAGGCTTCTCTATGTAGTATAATGTGACCTAGTAGGACTGGAAAGGAAGATGAGAGGCTAGAAGCATGACATGCAGTTTGAGAAGTCACACACACCAGCTGCCAATAAACATCTGAAATAAGTGCAGATGAAAAGGCCAAGGACAGCATGCACAGAGCGGTTTCAGTCCTCGGCTGCTTTCTGTTCTACTTAAAAGGAAAATCAGTTCAGAATTATCTGAGCTATTGACATCACAATAACAAGCTGTGAAACCAGCGTTATGTGATTTCACAGAAGCAGTTAGATACAGTCGGTCCCACGCAGAAGGTATCACTGAGAGGCATTTCCAGCATTGGGTGTAAAAGCAGCAGACATCTGCTTGCAGAGAAATGGTTGGCTGTTCCTCTCACTGGCAGGGTCAAGGAGTGAGCAAGAGCTAGTTCCCCAGGTACATGCTGCACTGGCCTGAGAAACTGCGAGTAAGACCCTGTAATATCTGGAGAGAGGTGTGTGTGACAGTGGAAACAGTGGTTCTCTTTATAAATCTACTCCGCACACACACACACAGAGGCACACATATATACAAAAACAGACATATTACTCCAGCATTTGACCTAAGGTGCTCTAATGGAGCTAAAGTGAGGGAACAAGGTCAGTATTATACAGCCAGCTACCTCTGTCTATTTATGAGTTTGTCTGTTTTTGTATCATTAAGAGTTCAAACAGGTCTCCCTCTATCTATTTTAGTCTCTCTCTCACTCACTGTGTGTGCTGATGAGCTGCGTGAGTGATTATGGAGGTAATGAAAGGCATCACGGCAGTGTGTTACTGAACGGTAATAACATTACGTTACATTAGCGCTCTGGTCTTCATCAAAGGGAACCGGGTAGAAACTGAGATGAAGTCTGGTACAGTGGTGCAATAGACATCAAGAAGAACAGGAAGAGAGAGAGAGAGAGATGGAAGGTCTTCATTAAAATGATATTACTTCAAAGACCAAAAGTTGCTTACGTCTCATGTGGGTTGTAGTTGATGCCGTGCAAAGTAAAAGTTAGAGTCGGTCTTTAACCATTTTATTTTGTACTCTGAAATTATGTTTTACAGTAATGTGACTGTATTATGCTTTACTGCAAACTCCAGTATCTATTTAGCTCAGTGGTTCCCAATTATGGAGATCAGGACCCCACAAAGGACGCAAGATAAATTAGCATTAACAGCTGTTTACTGACCAGAAACATGGTGAATTCAGCATCATACTTCGTTCCTTTACTCACCAACATCAATGTTAACTCTTGTTTTGCTTCTATTTCTATCACCCTTTTTTCTTCTATTGAAGTTAGCATGCTAACCAGGTAGCCCCGGCTCATCCTGTCTGTTAATACCACTTTGCAAAGGTTAATCCAATGTCCACTCTGCCCTGAACATAAAATGCTAACATTTGCTATGTAGCAATAGCAAAGACTCACGTATAGGACCTTTAAACAACCGTCACCCTTTGGTTGAATTCAAGGTTTCAGGAGTAGCTTCACTTTGCTTCACAAAGGGCGGTGAGTCAAAGGTACTTGGGAACAGCTCCATTTAGCTCCCAATGCACAAGAAAATCGGAGCTTGCAAAGTGAACATGACATTTTATCTTCTTTCCTAACATTCAAGTAAGACACTAAACTCCTGTTTGCCTCAGTGAAGCTGCTCACTGATCGATACAAGGCTGCGGTGTGCTGAGCTTGTAACTCTTAAAGAGGAACATTGCTTTGCTGGAAAAAAGTGTTCATAGTCAGATAGTTTTCCCTAGATAAGTAATATATGTCTGTGCATTTTTTCAGTTTTAATCATTCTTGTTTGGATAAACACTAGCCAGTGTTGACTGACGTGCACATTGCCCATATGTTGCCCCATGTTTGCTTGGAATAAGCAAATAAGTTGTTAATGAATCTGAAGATTAGGAATCACCAGGAACTGACCATTAACCAACTCTGGCACTGTTCTTTCCTCACTAGCCAATGACCATACTACTGCTCCAGTAAGGACCCCTGGTGCTGCAGCAGCTGCTAAGGCCCCAGCTACAGACTCTCTACCTGCTTCTGGCCTGGAACCCACCATTCATCCTGCACTAAATGGCTCTGATAAAAACCCCATTTCCAGTGGCAACAGCAGTGTGAGCGGCAACACAACTAAAAATGGGGAGACCACCTCTCTCCCACCCGAACCAAAGGCAGATAATGGTAACTACTGAACTCTTAATTATAATAAAAGAAAGAAGATATAATGAATAAGAAAACAGGATGGTAGCCTGATGGTATATGTATATCTGGTCAACTCTGTGGTGTGAAAACATGCAAAAAAGAAAGGTTTGTCAGTACGGAAGTTTTGTCACACTACAGAGGAATTTAGTAGGAAGTCCCGCTGCAGGTGGCTCAGAGTTTAGGAGCTATATTTAACAAAGTCCTTATCTCTGCACTCCATGTCCAGAAGTGGGCCACAGACAGAGAGAGGGACCGGATTAAAGTGTTGACAATCATACCACAAACACAGCACAGGTACAGAGACCAAGAGTTTGGTCTTTAAAAAAAAGTAGAGCACAAAGAGGGAGAAAATTCCAGGGATGGTGTAAAATAAATGAGTGAAATAATAAAGGTATGACAGAGTTAATTAAATAAGGCGCAAACTGTTGGGTAAATAAAAGTAAAATTTACTAGCAGAAAAGTTAGCTCTGAAGTGATGGTGTGAGGAGAGAAGTGATTAAATGCTGTGCGACTTTTCACAAGGGGGTGAGAGAGGTAGAGAGTGAAATTCTCCCCCCAGATATACACACTCTCTCTCCCCCCTCCTCTCTTTCGTGCACACATCTGCTCTAGTGCTGGTTCAGACATTAGACACATATTCACAGTCTAGCACACGTTTAGACATTTATTTCGTGTAGAAAGACTATTTGCATTTAATAGTTGGTAGATGTGTGGTATCATGGCATTCAGATAAGTTTTGATATTCAGTGTCTAGTCCTCTGCCTCCCAATACAATGGAGGTGAAGGGATTTTTATTTGTACCACTGACAGCTTTGGAAATTTTGCACTTTAACAAATAAATTACAGCCAGGCTTGTAACTCTGTGAGGCTGTCAGAATATTTCTTTGTAAGAAAGAAGTCCCATTGAAAATTCATGCATGAAAGATTTTTTAAGTGTCATTTTTCATTCTGTGTGCACCATAAATGAAACTCCAGTGTATTGGAATAGACAAATGAACTCAAACTATCTGCATGGCTAGACATCAATAGAGATGTGTAATAAAATATGTCTATGAGTGATTTGGGTGAACTGGCCCTTTAATAGCTCACATTTGTCCGTTAGATACTTCAACACACTTCATATATAAACATACAGAAAACACATCATCAGGCCAGTGTTAGCATGCTGATTGTGTACACACAGTATTACAGCATGGCAGAAATATCTTTGCCCCCTGGTATCATTATAGCATTCTGATGAGAACGTTCTCTTTCTCTTTCTGTAGATACCAACTCCATCTCTCCCCCAGTGACTCCTGTTCCTGAAAACAATGGGACTCTAACCAAGGACTCGACATCACAGCCTCAAATTCTTCCCTCTGAGAGCAACACCACCACCACCATCACTACTGCAAGCCCCACAAACACAACTCACAGTGTAGTCACAGCGGCCACCAACACATCAAACTTTCCTGCATCGCCGACTTCCGGCTCCACCTCACCCCCAGAGCAGCCCACCCAAGCCCAGTATCACTCATCCACTTCTGCCCTGACACCTGAGACTGAAACTTCCACCACCACCACCACCACTACCAGCACCCAGTCCAGTTCAACGTCCAGCACCCACTCCTCTCAAGAGCCCCCCACGTCACAGAAGTCCACCGTCGCCCCGTCGAGCAGCACCTCTACCCAGACCAAGGCCCACGCTGAAACCCCCTCCCAGCTCAACGTTGGGGGTGACAGTAAGTGCATAACGTCTTCTTCTGTGCTGTTATGTAAGTTTGTTCTGGACTATTCACTGGCTGGATATTGACAGAGCCAGAAGCGAACTGGCTTTACAACAAAGGCGACGCTGTGCTTTGTTTTCCAGCACAAGCTCGTCCTCGCTTCTACGCACACAGACACAAACACACACCACGCAACCCCGTCTACATCTTCTACAAGCACTGTCACCACCAAGCACTCCACAATTATGGCTCTGTTTGGGAACGGGACAGAGGCAGTCATGAGACTCAGGCCTTGAGACTGCTCTATTTTCCTTATTTTTCTGCCTCTCTCCCCCTTTGTCTGTCTGCTAAATGATTTATATATCCACTTTCTTTATCTGTACTGAATGTGTTCAGTGTATAGATTAATAGAACTAAAATTACAGAACTCGTTTTTCTACCATGAGAGGTCTGTTTCAGGCTTAGCCTGTCATCGTTGCAGAAAAAGAGGAAGGAAAAACTGATAAACCTTATTCAGCTGACCAGCCTGTTTGAATACAGTTTGAATATAAAATCTTTCTGCTTCTCTCACTCTATGTGGTTTTATTAGGCCACACTTGGCATCGCGCCTCTTTCCATTAGCCAGAGGAACAGGGAGCATTCACTGCTCTGTGGTTGTTGTTACTTTCAACCAGAGGATATAAAAAACAGCTAAGTTTACAAAACAGAATTCCATAGCAACATCCATATACAGAAATACACTGCCAAAAACAGGCACAAACTCCTCCTGCACAGAGATACAAACACAGAGACCTCAACTTAAAAAAGGTTAATAGTAATGAACATACTATACTGCATGAATACACTACATAAAGTTCTCCAGATCTTTTAATGGTGCCCTATAAATGAATTTACTTGTTCGACAGTGAGCTCAAGTACTGTACAGGCAAGGTTAACATCACCATCCTGTGTTTGACATTTCTGTCCTGTGCTACATGATGAACACTTTAGCTCAATGTGCTGCTGTAGCGTCTATATTTAGTTCCAGTCACTGTGTCAAATTGCCATTTAAGAGCCTGTAATTCTGCTGTTTTCACCAAGAGAAGTCAAAGTAAAATCCACATTAAACCGTGCATGCCAGCTTGTTTACTCGTGCCTCTGTGCGTTGATAGAGGAATGGGCCCCGCTCAAGTATGTCCTGTGTTTCTGTTCCAGCAAAGGTGGTCCATGAATCTCCAACATTAGACCCTCTCCTGGCTGGCCTGGTGTCAGCCTTCATCATCACTGCTGTAATCATCACTCTGCTCCTCTTTCTCAAACTGCGCCGAAGAGACAACCGACCAGAGTTCCGCAGGCTGCAGGATTTACCTATGGTGAGCACAACTGTGACATCCAAGGAGCAGCCACAGTCCTGTCTCAGTGAAAACATTCAGTCTGTCAGATATTGTTAAGCACAGATGTTAGATGTACTGTTAAAACCTCATTAGTACTTATTTGGTATAGCTGCAGATTTACTGCTACAAACCAAATCACTTTCTAAATAAGGCATTGTTTGTAAAGGATTTATGAGTTGAAACTAAATGTTTTATTAAAAATTATTAATCATATACTAATGCTCTATAGATCTTTTATATTTATTACATCAGTTATTATATCAGGTATACACCAATCAGGCAACAAAGTAAAACGAGATACAGGTTTTAAAGTTACCCTTCATAAATGGTGTTATTAAAGAAATAGTTTGATATTTTGGGAAACACACTTAGTGGCTTTCTTGCCAAGACTTAGATGAGAAAATACAACTCTTATGCCTGGAAGAGGAGTATTAAGCTACAGCCAGTTAGCTTAGTACAAATATTGGAAACAGGGTAAACCGTCCAGTACACTCCACTATTACACTCTGGTTTTTGCACAGTTTAAACAAACATGATACAACGTGTTAATTTGTGATCTTTAAAGGTGTTGATTTGTGGATTTGGACAGAACCAGGCCAGATGTTTCCCTCTGTTTCCAGCCTTTATGCTAAGCTAACTAGCTGCAGCTTCATATTTACCATACAGACATAAGAATAGTATCCAGCTTCTATTTAACTCCCGGCAAGAAAGCAAATAAGAACATTTCCCAAAATGTCAAACTATTCCTTTATTGATTTGACAATTAGTGACTCACAATCCATGGAGAATTTTCTAATATATTCTAATTAATGGTTTATTACAGATCAATAAAGCACTAGTAAATGATTGATTAACCTTTTATAAAATACAACTGATAAACCCTTTACAAAGGTCAATTTATTAGAAAATAGTAGCATAGTCTATTTTATTATCTAAAGTTTGATCACTTGTGACCATATAGAGTGTGTGAACATATGTGTAATCAGTTATTATGTTATTAAATTTCTTCACTCTTTCTCCATTTCTTCAGGATGATATGATGGAGGACACACCCTTGTCCATGTACAGCTATTGATGGAGGCACGACTGAATTTTTTGGCACCTAAATACTCTCCTTCAATCCAGGCTTATGCTGCAGTGTTGGCCTTAATCTGCACCAAACAGAAAGAATCCTGGGTAGGTGTGAGCAAATGTCTGGCCTGCTTTCATTTATCCAGATCATTGACATGTAGGAAAGGACATGATTGAAGCTGCAATGGACAATGAAGACATCTCCTGTGATGGAGTCCCTTTAGAAAAAATCTATTTTGATGCCTGTAATTACAAATTAGGCCAA
Source organism: Lates japonicus (assembly GCA_033238685.1). Classification (NCBI taxonomy): domain Eukaryota; kingdom Metazoa; phylum Chordata; class Actinopteri; family Centropomidae; genus Lates; species Lates japonicus. The sequence continues at coordinate 15,708,632 of BRZM01003569.1, forward strand.
CGCCTCTGTTCATTACTGTATGCTTAATACTTTCCAGCCCATCTTTTGGGGTTGTACAATATATTTTTAATTTCCCTAGAGATGAAAAGTGTAGGTGTGAAGCACAAGGCAGCAACATTAGTTGCATCCATCAGTGTGATGGTTTACACCTGGACACAGATTCAGCCTGTCATGCCAGACACTTACCAGGAGGCACTGGTATAATTTCCATTTATCACTTAATGTTGTAAAGTCTGGCAGACAAAAGGTCAAGCAATCTGACTGAGAGGCTGGAGAAGAGAAATGAACAAGAAAAAACCAAACGTCCTGATTATAGAGTTAAGGAGGTTGCACTTTACTTTTTCAGGAGTGGGGAAAAAAAGTGGACAAATATTTTTGTGAATGAGAACAAAAAACGTTTTGTGTGCATATGTGCAGTGTGTGCATTTTTAGGTGTGTGTGTGTATGTGTGTGTGAATGTTAAGGGTGCATGTATGGTTTTTTGGAGGCATGGCGGGGGATATTTAAGAGTTGTTGTTTTTTTCCTGTGGTAAAGGTCCTGCTGCCTTTACGCCTGAGCTTGGTCTGTGCAGTGTTGTTTTTGTTTCTTTCTTGGAGTCTTCAGTCCAGGAGAGAGTGCCTTACACAGTATAGGAACACCTTTTATTGTATACTGTATTTTTATTGCAACCAACTAACTTCCAGATTCACCAGTCATTCCCAGTATTTTGTGATTCCCATTTAAACGCAGACTCAGGGCGAGGTAGCTGCTCTGACATGCCTGTGTTTGAAAACTAGCCTTGAGCGTGTTCAACATGAGGCATGCCTCATTCATACAATGACAGTTGCAAACTGAAATTGGCCAGTGGCCTTTCCACACAATGTTAGCATTGTCCTGTGCACTGTAAATACTACTGATGACTGCATCATGCAAAGACAACGTCATGAAACTCCTCCTCTTAGTTGCTCCTTTTCACACAAACATATTAAAAATGTTACACGGACTGACCTGACAGCACCTTGTTCCCGGCAGGCAAGTTCAGAAATATTCAATTGACTTTATTGTGTATGAGCCTCGCTGTATTTTCGCTTTGCAAACATGCAGGAAGATGTGAATGGAAGTGAGACATTTATAGGACGACAGAATGACCCTGCATCCATACAAAACTTACATAGCTCCTATTCATTTAAGACAGAGCCTAGAAACTGATATACCAAGATGTCTAGTGATTTTAATCAAGCTAATGAAATGGAGCTCATTTTTGTGCCATGTTAAAATATACCTGGGTGACAAATTGAAATGTAAAAAGTGCCTTATTAAAGGTGCTAAACCCTCAGAACAGCTTCAGTGCTTCTTGGCACAGATTCTGCCCATCTACATTCCCTCATTTGGTGTTTTGATGATGGAGGAGGGGAGTGCAATCTAACACGCTGGTTGAAAATCTCCCAAAGGTGTTGAGTCGGGTTGAGTAGAGAGTGTGAAGGCCATAGGATATGATGCACATCATTTTCATACTCATCAAACCAGTCAGTGAATTCTTGCTTTTCTTTTTATCACCCATCTGTACATTCAGTGTTAAATGACACACTTTAGATTCCTGATTCAGGGGTAAACTTTAAGCAAAGTCCTGTATTTGTCCACTTCTTTAAGTGTCAAAAGTATCCTGAATGCATAATGAGGCTTTGCTGCCAGATGTGGATTATGGACTGTTGATGTTGTTTGATTAAAGGTATTTTGAAACCATACTCTGCATTTCCTCTTATTCCCACTGCTATACCATCTATAACTAACAGAGTTTGTTTGTTGTTGCTCTTTGACCTTAGCACCAACAAAAGTACAATCGGAGCACAACACTGCTCTATAGAGGCAACCACAGCAAGGCAAGTTGCTCTCTTTCATCTTTAACACAGACTTTTATTGTTGGAGACAAAACACAAAACATTTCTTTTACAGACAGTGAAAGAGGGCACTGCTATACTGCAGCACTGCTGCGCAATACTTGGCAAATGTAATAAAACAGCAGTAGAAAGCAGCAGTCTGATTCATCAACCATTATGTTGCCACAACACCAAATAGATGAGCCTCTTCTTCATTGAATGTCTCTTCGACCACAATATTAACAGCTGTACGTACAATAAGAGCATGTTAGAGGAGGTTTGTTAAAATACTGTTGTGCACTGTGCTGTGCCATTTACTGTTTTCTAGAAGCTATTTTATTACTTACTATTGACTAGTGAGACAATTTGTCCTGTTAGTTGAGCTGAAAAGCGTCTGTGGTCACTTTTGCGATCCAAACCTCCATATGCACAGCCTGCTGAACACACGTAAGCTTCCCATCAGCTCCCCCAGGACTCTACACTGTGGTCTGGGATCCTCGATGGGGGGTGTCTGGATGCTGAAATATTTAACAGCTTGACACCAAGCTTGGCACAGTGTGACTCATGTCAGACAAGACAGCATAAAGGGACTTTTGACTGTCTTAACTGAGCTGTGTACATATAAAGAGATCACAGTGGAAGTTGTGGGGGGTGTTGGCGCCTCGATAATGGTTTTTGATTCCTCTTTGCCCTCACTTCAGCTGCATTACCAGGAATCAAAACCCCATCCCTCATCGGATTCCTTCTGGATTTAAGAGTGCATTATGTCAGGAAGAAAAACTCATTAAATATCCATTACACTGCTACAGTGAACAGTGTAGCATTTCATATAGCGAATGATCACCAGAACTTAAAAGCTAAAAGTTACTGTCAATCTTTCCTGATATATGAACGCAAATCAAGTCATCAGAGCTTGTCAAAGTGCAATATCATTAAGTTAAAATACAATGTGTTTGTCATTTAACAAATTGATTAATTAAAAAATACCAGCTTATGGCAATATAAGCATACGGTCGGCTCTTATTTTGCTAATCAAAAGCACTGTGATGAATGGATGGAACAGATTTCACTGTAGTTATGGGAAAAGATGAAAGTCCTGCCCAAAACTTAACCACATCAAATATTCACCTAACCCCAACAATCTGTAATCATAACAAACCTAAGCCTAACTATTTTTAATCTCGTCTTGCCTAAAAGCAAACCTAGTGGTTTGGCTGGCCAATCACAGAGCTTCTGTCCTTAACTCTGGCAGGACCCATAATTTATTATCAGCGATGCGCAACAACATGGGTGTAGAGGGTGTTTGCCTCTTTGCTGACACAAAGCTTTGCCATCCCCCATCATAAGAGGAGATGTTTTCTGAATGAGAAACTCTCACAAGAATCTTGGTTCTTGAAACAGCTGCCTGTCTCCATAGTTTGTTCCCAGCATCCTATCAGTCTGTACATGTGGACATAGTTACTGCAAATTATTTCAAGAGAATTTGTGGCTTTAACAGTTCTCAGCAGTTTGTACAGTCCTCAGCCTCATTACTAACTAGACTGAGGGGAAACAATAGATTGATGAAGACGGTTTAAAACAAAGACACATGAACAAATCAGAATTTGTTCAGAGTGCATTTGTTGGTGGTTTACTTCAGCACTGTGGTAGCAAGAGGCTGGGTGTCACATGAGACTAAGCTGTTTCAGTCAAATTAAGTAAAAGAAAAAAAAAGATTAAAACTAGTTTGACACTGTGCAATCTTTCCTGAGTCCCTAACACTTCTGTTATTCTCACAAATAAGAACAGATGAATTGTATTAATCCCACGGGGGGAAACTGTTTATAAATAGCATCTGAGAATTTCCCACACTAAAAAGAAATTTCCCCCACAATTTATCACACATCATATCCAAGCAGGTCTTTTAAGCAGAGATGACACAAAGTAGAATGACATACAGTCAGGTCAATACGTATTTGGACAGTGAAACAATTTTCATAATTTTGCCTCTGTACACCACCACAGTGGATTTGTAACAAAGCCAGCAAGATGTGACTGAAGTGACTCACAGCAGTTAAAGCAATTTATATTTTAAGAGGCTCAAAAGTAATTGAGTCAATCAATCTGATGATCACTTTCATGGCCAGATGTGGCCCATTCCCTTGTTACTTCATGACAAAGTACATCTAGCCAGGTCAAGAACACCTTTGAGGAGGTGGCTGTATCATTGTTAATGTCTACAATCAAGAGATGCCTTCATGTATGTAAATACAGAGGGTTTACCACACGGTGCAAGCCAGTGGTAACACTCAAGAACTCAAAGACCAGATTAGATTTTGCCTGAAAACACCTAAAAAAGCCTATCCAGTTCTGGAACAAGATTCTTTGGATGGCTCATGATCCAAAGAACACCACATCATCTGTCAAACATGGTGGAGGCATGGGCATGTGTGGCTGCCAATGGAACTGGGTCACTGGTGTTTATTGATGATGTGACTGCTGATAGAGGTGGCAGGATGAATTATGAAGTATGCAGGGCTGTGTTATCTGCTAAGATTTAGCTAAAAGCTGCAAAACTAACAGGACGATGGAAAATGACCTAAAACATACTGCAAAAGCAATCCAAGAGCTTCTCAAGGCAAAGGACTGCTTCAGTGGCCATGTCAGTTATCTGACTTCAACGTAACTGAACATGCTTTTCATTTACTGAAGCATCTCAAGGGAGGAAACTCAGCATTTGGGTTCCAGACTTGAGGCGGGCATTGACTGCAAAGGATTTTCATTCAAGTATTAAAAATTATCCTTCTATCTATGATGATGTTTGTTTGTCCAATTACTTTTGAGCCTCTGAAAATGGAGGGACTATGTATAAAAATGGCTGTAATTCTTAAATGGTTAATGCAATATTTTTGTTAAACCCCTGGAGTTAAAGCTGAAAGTCTACACCTCAATTACATCTTGCTGGCTTTGTTTCAAACCCACTGTGGTGCTGGGTTTGAAATGTGGCAAAACTATGAAAACTGTCCAAATACTTATTACTAACTCCCTGTTATATGTATGTGCCACTGTTGCCATGCCAAGTCTTCTGCTATTGCCTTTCTTTGTTTGCTTTCCCATTCCCTTGGGGCAACAAAGGAAATAAGCCATATGGCTGGTTGTTTTCCTGACTATTTTTATTTTTAAAGTTTGGGGTTTTTTGCAACAGAGCTCTAACTCCACTCATCAAATCAATTTAGAAGTATTAATACATATCAGGTAGTGTATTAGAAGAATTAGAAGAAATGTTTCTATGTCTTCCCAAATAAAATCACACTTCACCTTAAAACAGGTCAGAGGTCATTAAGACTTAGATCAGATCCTAAATCTGGGTTCACATCGCCGAGATCGAGGAGATCATCACCATCGTCATCATCGTCACCATCCTCCAGATCAGATCCTGGACCGGCAAAGTCGCTCCGTCTGGACTGAACGCTCAGACGTACACGCGGCTTCTGATGAAGAGCTGGCAGGGGTGAAGAGCAGAGGAGGAGTGGTTAACTTGTGTGAGTGAGTGACTGAGTGCCTCTTTGCTGTTTTACCATGTGGGATTAGGTTGGAAGACATTCAAATGTTTTCCCATAACAACTTTGTACCAGTATGTGTGTGCGTGTGTGTGTGCGCATGTCAAATTAGCCTGGCTTCATGGGCCCAAATCACTCTGGGAAACATTTAGAGCAGAGATTGTAATCTCTTCCGGGAATGTGAACCTTCTCTTACAGTAAGTCTCAGGGGTGAGCAGTGCATGTGCTCACATACACACACACAAACAGTACAAAATTTTGCAAGAAATAACTGGTTTTGCAAAGACTGGTGGAGAGGAAATAAAGAGCTTTACTGCTTTATCTGCAGACAGAGGAACACAGTAGGACTACAAACGTGTTCACAATTGTGCTGTACATCTCCAGATCACAGTTGTTTTTTTTTACTCTTCTTCTCTGCCTAAAGGAACAGTTCAACATTTTAGTTTATTCAAATAGGTTTCTTTGCTTTCTTGCTGAGAGTTAGATGAGAAGATCAAATGTCTGTAAGGTAAATATGAAACAAAGGTTAAGTTAGCTTAGCACAAAGACTGGAGACAGGAGGAAACAGCTAGCCTGGATATGGTCAAAAGTAACAAAATCTGCCTACTGGCACCTCTAAAGCTCAGTAATTAACACGTTTGATCTTGTCTGTTAAATCCACAAAAGCGAAACAGGGTAGTTTTATGGAGGCTATGTGCAGGACCTCTTGGCTGAGAGCAGTGACTTCCGGTAGTTCTGTTGTCACCATGAAGTTACAAGGGAACCAGCAGAGACTCCAGAACAGAAATCAAGTCATATCCTTAATCTAATCTAAATCTCAGTGAGGCAGTTAATAAGTGTACTCCCCAAAATGTCAAACTATTCGTTTAACCAACTGTATGCTGGAATGGTAAACACAGACGAGTGCTCTCCACAGTGAGTCAGATATACTGGGATGAATCAGAGTGAAGGTTGAGCCAGATGCGTGGGGGAGGGACAGGAGGGGGAACTACACGTCCCATCTTGCTAAAAACCGTCATCAATGTGTACCCATCTGGTGCCCTGCGTAACGTTTTCTATTGGTTGGCGTGTGATCCAATTGTCAGAACACGTTTTTGTTGCTGTGCATGTTGGTGGACAGAAGGCTTGTGAAAATGATATAATAGAGGCCATGTGGTGACGATGACTCAGCACGCTGATGAGCATACCTGATGTTGCACAAGGCAGCCGTGCTTTGGCGCCTTTTTCATTCATCCTTACCGGGGTCTTTGTCATCCAGCCATGACAGATCATCTGAGCTGACCTCGGCCAGGCTTGGGGTCGGGCTGAAGTCTTCCGAGTCAGAGTCTGGCTCTTCAACCCTGACTCCTCTACTGTGGTTGTGAGGGCGTGTGAGGGGAGATGCCCCTGAATCATGCAGAAAAACATGGTTAAATAGCTTTGTCATGCTGTGTGTGTGTAGGAGAGACAGAGCCAAAGTGGGAGAGAAACTTGCCTGATGTGTGTGCTGACAGTAAATGTGTTGGTTCACATTCTCGAAGAATAAGACTCCTGACCTCTTCTTTCAGTTCTGACACAACTGTTCTGTTGTAAGACATTAAATGCAACGCACTGTATGTAATCCACAGAAAGGTGGGACATAACCTCAGACACACACACACACACACACACAGGTTCACACGTCTACCTGATCTGGTGGACCTCTTGCTGTGTCTGTGAATACTGAGAGACAGTCTTTGCCAGATCAGTGCTGTGAGTTCTGTAGCTGTCTGTCAGCTCCTCCAGTGTCTGAACAAAGCACACAAAGGAAAGGTTAAGGACCTGAAAGACTACAAACCACACATCACACAAGCAAACACAACCTGCTTGATACAATGTGTGTGGACCTTGCAGCTGCGTTCGTATTGTCTCCTGGTCTCTCTGGCCTCTGCCTGCTGGAGGAACACATCCTCCTCCTGTCTCCCTGTCAAGAAGGAGAAAAAAAAGAGTGAACGTTATGAGCAAGACTGTGCTTGCCTTTGCTTTGTGGGCCAGTAAAGAGCTTAGGACATGTGCAGTCCCGCAGAATCAATGCAAGGGTGCGATGTGTGTGTGTGTGTGTGTGTGTGTGTGTGTGTGTGTGTGTGTGTGTGTGTGTGTGCATGTGACTCGATTAGCGAACTCGATTAGCCAAGTTCAGTTCAGACTTCAGTTAGTCCACCTCTCTTCGCAGGTGTTCAAGAATCAATGCAAGGGCATGATGTGTGTGTGTGAGTGTGTGTGACTTACTTAGCTTTGTTTTCAGTTGGTCCACCTCCCGCCGCAGGTGTTCCAGCTCCTCTCGTCGAAGCTTTGAGCTGAAACTGTGGGTAAAGGAAAGAGAAGTGGTGACAAAACTCGTGTGTCATTTCCTCTCTTTTATACTAGTCTGCCCAAGAAATGAAAATGTCACAGAGAAACCTTGGTAGTATAAAAGTCTTTTTGAATTCCACATGAGGTGTCAATATTTTCACTCCAACTGTAAGCTGCACCTATCATCAGTTTAGTCTGCAGTTACGCCCCACAGCTCCACCCCTAATGCACCTCTCCTCCAGGTTGCCTAGCGACGTGGCTCTGGTGATGTGTCCCCGCAGACTGCTCAGCTCACGTCCCACCTCTCTCCTCCACTGCTCCATCCTTCTCTCTGCTCCTGGACTTTGTCCCCTCCTCGATTCACCCCTCTCTCTTTCACTCTCCCTCAGCGCCTCATGCAGCCTGTGAACCTCCTCTGGAAAAGAAGAGAGATTTCTATGACTAAGGGATTTTTCTTCTCCTGTAGCAGCCTTGTGGACAAATCCAAATAATTTATTAATATCTTTAATTATGAATGAATCCATTCTTGATGAGTGCGTTTTGCTTTATCACACAGTAGAGGCTTGAGCAGTAAGTAGAGAAGGCAAAGAGAAGCAAGCAATAGAGGGAAACTTAGGACAGCGGTGAGGCAGCAAATATATAATTCTACAACACATTTACAGCTGCATTAATTCATTTGGCAGACAATTCTGTCAAAATGATGAACAAATGAGGTACAATGTAAGCCACAGTAGACATAATGTAAATAAATCAGACTGTGGCCAATAAACCAGGTAGCACTCATCTATTGTAAATGGTGCTGTCCTGTAAGAGCTGATGGTTCCCAAAAATGAGACGATATGTTCCTGTAAATCGTCCTGCTTCCTGTTGAAGTGAGGATTCCGCTAAAGGTTTCACTCCCTATTTTCTCCCCTGAGACAATCTAAGTGAAAGTAACGGTATGCAGTTATCATAGTGGAAATGGAATCAAGTGTATTTAAAACAACCTAAAAATGGAAGCTATTTCCTGTTTTTTCTCCCTGTTTTAACCCAAAAAGCAGTGACCATCTGTACCATAAAATGCACAATCCTACCCAATATGCAATAATGCCAAGGAAAGGCTAGAAAAGCCTGCCAGTCCACTTCATGAGGGCTTTGTTTATTTACTGTAAAGCGAAACAATTCACTTAAATCATTTCATATGGTAGTGAAGAACAAACATTAAGGTTGTGAGGTTGCATGCAGTTAAAAGCCAATCAATGAAAGTGTGTTTTAAATTGTCTCTGGAAGAGGCAATTAAACAGAAATAACAAAGCAAGAAGAGGAAGAGAACATTATATTTTTGTGCAGCCACTGATAAAGCTTTTTGATTCATTGAGGGACACGTAAGCTTGGGTTAGGAGCAGAGTGGTACAGCCACAGCAGTTACAAAATGTATGTGATGCACTGCTTTTCATGTAAACAGGAGTGTATCAAATTCAACTGTGAAAGCAGGGAGGCAGTAAAGTGAGGCATGAAGTGGGGTAATATGATCTCTCTTTCTTTATCAGTAGAAGATAAAGAAACCTGAGTTGTCCAAAAATACAGATGCACAGTATTCATAGTTGGCTGGAGATTTTAAAGGACTGTAAATGATTCTGAAACTGGATTTGACAACCAAATTACATTGTTTATCAGACTTGACTGCTGCACTGAATAACAATATACATTTTGGAAGCGACAAATGTGTCAAATCATATGCTAATGATATATGATATGATTTATTTATGCTAAAATACTTCCTATAGCACCCTCAACAACCTGACACTCTCCAGGAACTGTTTATTTTTCATTGGGTGTGACCACATTAAATACTGTTGAACTGGATACAATCTCTTTTCTTCTAGTGGACAATAACAGCAGTCAGGTGTTGCTGTGTTAGTTATAGGATAATGTGACCCAGTATAAAATGAGGTTAGTAGTCATGATGCAGTAGTTACCTTCTAGCGTCTGGATGTGACATTGTTGTGACTGTCTCTCCCTTTCCATGTCATGGAGTTTCTGGGTGAGAGACTCAATCGCCTTGCAAAGACATCAGAGGTAGAAATTTTGGGATTCTGTCAATGCTGACAACACTGTAATACATTAGATAAATGCTGCAACTATTTGATCTTGTACACTTGGCTTATCAAACAAATAATTGCACACGTGCTTGATTAAACAAATAAACGCACACCTGGCTCTGAATCTGGAGTTGTGACTGGATGGCAGCTAGGTCTGCCCACTGCACACCAGCACTGGGAGATGGGGAAGGCTGTCGGAGAAGGGGGGCTCGAGGGGGAAGAGCAGGAGGGTCCAAATCTGAATCATGAATCCGCTCCCTGACTGGAAACAAATCTGGAGAGGAACAGGAATGTGTGGGTTGTCAACAAAAGGCTAAAATCAAATCGAATAAGTTAAAACTAGTCTCCCTCCCATCATGATCTGCACTATATGAATATATATGAAGTGTGAAAGACAAGAAATTATGCACTCACACAAATTTCCCCTTTCCGTCATATTCATTCATCTGAAACTGTTCACCCACCTTCTCCTCCTTTGGAGAATTTCCCTGGTGAGGTCAGTCTCTCCTGTGGACAAAAACATTTTTCAGGTTCAAACGGTTTTTCCCACACTCTCAATATTAGCCCGCCTCTTTATCTGAAGAACTGATTTACCCGGTTAAATGTTTAGTGGAGCATTACTGCCATCTATAGACAACTACAATGACAACAATTTACAACTGAGACAGCAAGGGAGGCTCTTCAGGGTTTAATACTGTATACATTTCACTGATGGAAAACGAAAATGCATTAATGCACAATAGCAGCATACTCTCTCAAAAAGTGAGATTTTTTGTTATTGCCTGCAACACCAATAATTTAGGTGTTTGTAAAGTGTTTGTACTCACCCTCATCTTTGCAACGCTGCCATCTGCAACAGACAGGATGGAGCTCAGCTGATTGTCCCAGTTCATGTCTGAATTGATCTAGAAAGAAAAGCATCAAGTGAAGTTGTCAAATGCATCATTCATCAGCATTAGTCGGTTAATTCTTGACTCACGGTGCAAAAGGGTCATGCAAGACAGTGTTGTGTTGCCTGCCAGTAAAGTTTTCATCAAACACCAGTAACTTAAGACGTGTTTTGAGGCTGGTTGGTGAGGTAACGAGCTAGCTGAGATCTCTGACACTTTATGGGGGATTAAATTACAGCAGGCCTGGGGTTTTTTGCACGTTTGTAGTGACGCTCATCGGCTATCAGCTGCTACTCAGGCAAATGTAGCTGTGTGCAGGCTGTCTAATAATCTAATAGGTCTGCTTAATTAGTCCCCAGTCTCGCAGGGAATACCTCCCTCTTTGGTTCCCAGGAGCAGGTACAGATATAAACTGGTAGTGATGCAGGGCAGGACCCCCGACCCCCACCACCCAGCTCAGCCCGTCACCCCGAGTATATGCTTGCTGACAAAGACATAGCAACATGCACAATACACACGCCACGGTAACATGAAATGAAACATGACAAACGTTACACAGCTTTTCTTGGCGTAACCTAAGCTAATTTCAGCTAGCAGCAGTTTTACGACGAATTTTCTCTCAGCGTTCATACCGTTACTGTCTTGGCAGGTAGAAAATAATATTCACCGCCTCTAAGACGCTGAATGATGTCTGCTTTCCCTAATTACATACAAACTGTCGCTGAAGAAAAAAATACTTTATAATTTCTAATGACAAATCTTTACATGTTTCTGCTAGCTGGCTAATCAAGCTACTCACAGAAAATATTGCGACTCCACTTTTAAATCCAGGAGCCCATAACGGGACGTGATTGCGTCTGACGCAGCTGCAGGAGTGTTCTGGGTATTGTAGTAAATGGCTACTCTGGTCTTTGGTCTCCAGTCACAAATGTACAGAAATACTACCGTGGACTTTATCCGAAACACATTGTATTGTGAGTCGTATTGTAGCCGCCTGTTTTGTCAGAACAAATCATTGCAAAAAAAGTGTGAGGGTCCGGCTTAATTACTGACAACGGAAACGCAAAAGAACACCATAACCCACAATTCAATGCAAGTTGCCATGCAACCATGGCGGCCACCACTCTCAATGTGGAACGTGTAACAGGACTGTTAGAGGACTGTTTATCAAAATTGGGGTTTGAAGTCTATCATCTAAAGGTACGGTGGCACTAATTGTGTAGATTTGACAGCAAAATGTGAAAGGTAATTCACTACATCCGCTCTGGTTAACGTGCTACTCGGGACTGAGAAGTAGGAATGCGGAAAAGCCAAAAAATATAATTATGAGAGTAAAAACATACAATTATTTTCAGCTGATTAAAGGATTCTTTTCTTGTCAACCCGCGTTAGATATTTATATGCTAAAGCAAATATAATCATACGCCTTTGTCTTATTTATGCCTCTATTATCTGTCCATTCTGACAGTTGTTTGCCCATCGTGTTCGCAGGTTGGTTGGTATAACTCTGTGCTGCCTCCCTCGCTGCGCCTGGCTTACCCAGATGACACCCTGGCTGTGGTGGTGCTCAGCACTCCTGCTATGTTTGAACAAGCCTTCTTGCCCTTCATGGAGGAGAGGGGCTGTCAGGGACTGTCAGACCCCATAGATCAGTGTGTCAAACACTGTGTCACCTCTGCTGTCTCACAGGTGAGCGATGCGGAAGGACAGATAGAAAAGACGTAAATCTGACCATATATCCTGATACTGTAAGCTATCTGGAGTTTCAACTGAAAGATTATATGTAGATAAAATAATCAAATGAGAATTTCTGGTTTTGGTTAATACAGTTAATTAGACAAGTGAAAAATCAGTGTACTGTACAATGATGGGAGAATCCTACAAACCCAGTATTGCCATAAAGCAGTCATCTGCCATTGTTCACAGTGGTCCAGTAGATAAATATCACACCATTACACAGTATGGCAAAATCTCTAAAGGCTGTCAAATGTATATTTTTTATTATGGCAGATATTTTTGTATTTCTCAAATCTAGTTAGAGATATGATTGCAACCATAACTATTTTCCTGATCATTTTCCTTCTCCTCTCCTCTCCCCGCCCTGCAGTGTTTTCCAGGACAGAAGGTGGATGTGAGGTACGACTACGAACTGCTGCCCAGCAGGAAGCCAAAGTTCTTGGCACAGACTGCGGCTCACGTGTCTGGAGCAGCTTTCTACTACCAACAGTCTGATGTCATGGACCAACCCTGGGCTGAAAAAGTAATGCTTTTTTGTGGGATCTAATTGGTTGAGAAGTGTTTGTCTTCTCTTCTTGTCTCCTCACCCAAGTTTTAAGCATCTCCCTCTGTTTACCCACAGAAAATGTTCGGAGTGTGTGTGCATCCGAGGTTCGGGGGCTGGTTTGCCATCAGAGCTCTGTTGGTGTTTGGAGATGTGATGGTGGGCTCTGAGGTGGTGCAGCCTGCTCCTCCTGACTGTGTGCCCACCAGAGAGGGCAGGATACAGCTGCTGGAGGCTTTCAACTTTCACTGGCAGGTACAGCACCTCAGCACTGTCAGTTATAATACCTGTTGCAGACACAATAAACAGACACCAGGGATACTGAACTGTTTCATGTCAAAGACCACCAGACAAATGCCCTTTAGATAAAAGACCACCTATGTGTCCCTTTTACAGATTTCAGGTGTCCGTTCACTCTGTACTGTACTGGAGGTGAGCTCAGAAGAAACAGTGAAACTTGTGTTGTCTCTTTTATGAGGACAGAACATGATGCAACAAAATGTAGTTTAACCAAAAAGATAAAATAAGTGTGTGGAAATTAAGAAATGTAACATGTCTGTTTGCTAACATAACATATTTTATATTTTCAGCCCCAGTGTTAGGAGTCTTGCAAAATTTTTCTAAACATTTTAGTTGTTCAAGTTAATTTTAAAATTTACACTTACTCGTTCACACAGTTCTTTTTTTCTGCTTTTTGGCCCTAATTTTACCAGAATAAGGGGAAAACAGGATTACTTGTGATGAAGTACATTTTCCTGGAATTAAACACAGCACCAGTCTATGTTTTTAATGAGTTTTCAACATGTAATTAAATACTGTATGTGATCAGTCAGAGGAAATCAGAGAACTTGTGTTTTTATTGTCACTTCAGAAATATTTTGACAGCCCTTAATTGAAAACATTGTAGATGTATTTATTTAGGTAGTTGTGGAAGCTATTGGTATTTTTTTCTCTGAAAGTTGAACTTCTGTTTCCATTTTTTAGGTTGAATTTACTTAAGTAACAGCTCCAACCGTCTTAAGTCAAATCAGTGTGTCATTAAATTTTCTTTCAAATTTGCGTCACCAGGACTGGAGCTACAGAGACATTGTCCCTCCAGTCCAGACCTACTCTCAGAAACAGAGGGACTACTTTTCCACTCCTCCTGCTCAGCGGTCTGCTCTGCTCAGGACTTGGGGCTTCCTACCAAGGGAAGACCATCAACCTGAAACCAACCCAGACTCACAGAGCCAGGTGAACGGACATGGCTGACAGAGAGGAACAGCTGCGGAGTGGAAGTATCGCCCATCCACTCCAGGCACAAACCTCCACTGCTCGTCAGACTTTTAATTAAATTTTGATTGAACCCTGATCGACCGGCTGATTGCTCAAGCCTAAGCTAAAACGCTGATCTAAGCACATAAAGTTTTGGTGAAACCTGCTTCATGGTATGTGGGATACTTTTCCAGGACTTGCATATGAATGTTCACTGCTGTGCAGCTGCTATATGATGAGTTACATCACATGTTCACACTACTTGGAAATACGGTCATATTTAAAAGGCAGCTCCTTTTATTGTGTCATTTTATCCTGATCCTGACTACACTCATGCATATTGTATGAAATCAATGCTAAGGACTACTACAGGCTTTGTAGCTGCCTTCTGAAAAGACAGTTACAGCTGAGTACAATTTCTGTTGTGTAAAAATGTCATTAAAAATTCCCAATCTTTTTGTTTTGTGTTTATAAAACTAGCACTGTCTGATCCTGTTGTTGAAGGATGAGGGATTTTAAGAAATGTTGGACAGATCTTGATGAAAGCATAGGTGTGTCCTGCTGAACAAACCAGAGGAAATGGCATTTGTTCTGTCATGAGCTGCCATTTTTTGAAGAAGAATGTACTTTATTTGTTGGTTTTTTGTTTCATACTGGAACACACAGACTGTAGGTGTTTAAGTAGCAACAGTGCCTTTCACTTACCACATTGACTCGTACTCAATAACAACACAAGGGTTAAAGAAGCCCTCCAGCCCCAGCCTGCTTTGAATTTGTAATCTGTACCTATATTTGCATTTGATCACAGACTTTTTTTTTAGATTTCTAGAATACCTTTATTCATCTTAATGGTAAAAATAAACAATTAGTTAAAAAAGACAAAAAAGAAATGTTTCAGAGTCAAACATTTCTTTTTGTTTCTTTAAGAAATGTTAAACCCTGCCAAATAAGACTACATATGAAAACAGCATGTAAACAAAATGTGTAAACCACTCCAAAGAAGCCTTTAAAGGATCAGTCTACCAAATAACAAAAACACTTAATGTTCTTAGTCGTTCATATTTAGCCATGCAGACACTTTAGTAGCAGTAGTAGTTATGACTGCATGTTGTTGTTTTGTTTTGTTGGTATTCTGTGAATGACAATGATTTGTGCTGTCCCTCCCTCCGTCTATTCATGCCCAGGATTTATCGGTTCCATTGCCTTGTCCTTGTCTCCAGTTTACCTGACACTCACCTTGATGCATTATAGATGTGAGCCGCCTCTGGCCCCAGCCTGGTGACAGACCGACAACTGTAACTATCAGCCTGTGTCACCGGGTCAGCACCTTACTCAACACTGTCACCCAGGACAAACACAGTTTATTAGGTTTATTGGGTGTTTTATTTCTTTGATCTATTAATTTTTTTAACAAAGGTAAATTCACACAGACACATTTACACCTAACAGCTGCTCTGAACAACCGGTGGATGTCTGCACCGAGAAGCTTCCCCAGGTGCTGTGGAGCTCTTTTCTGTTCAAAAAGTACACGAACTAAGAAAGTAGCTGTGTCTCTCTGTGGCTCTGCAGTGGAAAGTCATTATAGCTCATGTTTATAGTTACACCTCTAGATGTCACTGTCCTCTTGATAATACAGGCTGTGGCTCTGTGCTGCTGTCTAAAGCATCTGCAAATGTTCAGCACTTGATAAAGTCAAGTACTGACTTTGCAGATAACCTGTCTCACATTAAAGTATCCCCTCTACTCACTGTCACTGTTAAGTCAGTCTTACATATCTATTTAATCTTGCATCATATTCAGTTTAAGCAGCTTTATTCTCCTTCCTGTCAGTATTTACACTTTGCTTTCTTTCTTTGTGACTGTGATTGGTGATTTCACATTTTCTGTTCATTGCAACACCCCACCTCTCTCTCTCTCTCTCCCTCTCTCTTAGTGCATCCCTCTCCTCACCCCCTTCTCCCTCCCGTGCTATTCTGTCTATCTGTGTACTGAATCAGCATTTCAGAGCAGTATGCCGCAGGCCTGCAGAGAGGCAGACCACGGAGTTAATTATACTCCCACAGATACTCGATCTCTCCCCCTATCCCCCTCTTCTGTTGCTCCATCCCACCTCTCCCTCCCTCTCTCTTTTCCTTTCTCTCTTTTGATGTATTCTGTATGTCTTGAACTCTGCAGTTCAACTCTCAGTCCCTCCATGAGCTTCCTAGGATGCCGGTATATCCGTAATAATCACAAAAGGAAAAAAGAATTACCAAAGAAAATGTATTTGGCACAAAACAAGACAAGAAAAACCAAGTGGGCACAGAAAACTTTGGCAGAATAATGCCCTTCTTGCAGTTTTTGTCTTAACTGCTGTTTCTCTTTGCATCCCTTCCTCACCCCTTTGATTCTTCCTCGGTTGGTTTTGAACCCAGACATCCATAATTTTCTGCGGAGACATCTGACAGAGTGAGAAGCCAAACCCTCTAGTAGTTCTCAGGGATTGCACGTCTCTGACTCTCTGTTGCTGCGGGCGAGAGGACTGTAGGCTTTGTCCTCAGAGGTGAGTGGTGTACCTCACAATCTGCAGCCGGGTAAACGCTGATATTTTGCATGTCAGAAATGAAGCAATAAGACATGGAGAGTCAGGTGGGGGCGAGAGCTCCCTCTTTCCCCTCTCTTCAGTATCCTGCAGGAGTCAGTTGCCTCCACGGCGCAGCTCGAGTTCTGGCAGGCAGAGCTACGCTGCTGAGCTCTCATGGCTCTTGTGTTTTTGCAGGACTGCAGAGGCAGTTTTGCTCTATGACTGCTGCAGGACACAGGAGGTTACCAGCATTTACACCACTAGATGAATGAACTAAACTGTTTTCTGCACATGATCATTCACATGTACAAATATACACACAAAAAAGTCTGTAAGGCGAGAACAAAAAAGATTCAGACTGTAAAAAACACCATATTTTGTGGTTTCATCACTGCATTGAACAATATAGGAGCTAATTCCCACAGCAAAGGCTTATAAGTCCAATAAAAGCCAGTGCAGGGCTGCTGATCGTAAAAATAAATGAGTTCAGATTCAGTTTGTTATGAGAGGCAATATTAAAAGTCTACTGAGTGTTGCTCTTTAAGATCCAAAGAAGGGGAAAAAAACACTGGACAGTAATGACATGTTTTGCGCACGTCAGGAATTTTCTGGTGCTGAAATAGTTTTAGGCAGAGACGAGAAAGAGGAGAAAGACAGGGAAAAAAAAGATGAGTGGTGTTTCATGAGTGGTGGATCAGTGAAGCAGTGTTATCCGCCCACAGATATCAGCTAACAACAAGAGAGGGGAAAGGCCAGCAGCGTACCAGCAACAGAGGAGGAATTGAGCTCTGAGTGGGGGGGGAGGAAAAGCCCAACATTCAGAGAATTTAGTTAAATTTATAAATGTATGTTTACATTACCAGTGTTAGAAAATGAGGAAAAAAAGAGGAAATGTGAAACACTGAGCACTCAAATATTACTCAGAGATGGAGATTTATGAGAACTAAGGGAAAGCTTAATTATGACTCTCTTCTCTTTTTCTGTTTCCCGCACTTCCTCTTATTCTGACAAAATACTCTTCTATTTTCCCACAGAGCCCCCTCTCTCTAAACCACACTGCCTCTGTGTGTGTGTGTGTGTGTTTCCAGAGGTTTTAAATTTTTTAAACGTCTCCTTATCAGTTTCTTGGATTAGCATAATTAACTAGTCCTATGCCTCAGAGTTCCCCCTGCATCCAGTGGGTTGTCGGCTCTGGTTGTGGAGGCCAATGGGCGTGAAGAGGGAGTGGTCAGCCAAGGACGGAGGGGTCTGAATAAAAACAGGGGGAGGGGGGGACATTATCATCAGACTAAACCAGGCGATTAAACTACAAATCCCTCTTTCTACATACACAGAAACACTTAACAGAAAAAAATGAACAGAAAAACATCAGATCTGTTCAAAAATGATAAAATCAGATGTACAATGTACATAACACAGGCACAAACATGCATTAAATATGCCAACACACAGCTGATTAAGTCTGTCAGACAGAAAAACATGAGCTCTGCCATGACCCATCACTGCGTCTGCATGCAAACAGAGGACTCTAATGTGCAGCAGGGCAATAACACAGCAAGTGATCATGGGCATTCATGTAGTGGAAAATGCTGCAAGCAACCTCCCAGCTATTGGGATGTCCACATGTGAATATAATTGTACTCACTGGTGTACTTAAAGTAGAGTGCTGTAGGAGTTTGTGTCTGGATAGAGATGTTACAACAGCTTTATTCCTGTTTCTCTCGGGGGAACAACAACATAACATCTACCTGACACCCTCATCATCTCCACTATAAACAGCCCATCAAAGAGGCAGTGTGGCAGTCAGACAGGAGAGAAGGATTAGCCCAAGCTAAGGTTCCCTTTACATAATCCACTGTTTTAGATTAGCTTAATTCCCTTGAGAATGTGATATATTTAACCCTTTGAAACAAGAGAGGAGAATCGCAGTCTCACAGCTCCATAGTAGAAACAGTCACATCACAATTCTTAACAGTTTATTTCTAAAGGGTGAGATGATGGCACAGGAGACACAGAGGACAGTTATCCTTTATGTTCACAGACACAGTTTGGTTGTTCTGGAGTATGCACTACATCTTGTGGCTAAATTCTGACTTGTGGGAGTTCAGCTTATGCTGTCAGGGAATGAGTTAAAGTGAGCTTGCTGTATATGACTCTGGCTAAACAGTGGCAACAGTGGCCACAAGTTGAATGATAATTATAGGTAAAGCACTGTGTTAATAGTAGTACAGATGGTCAACAAATCATTATTGTCAGCTATACAGCAATCTAAAATTAGCAAACATTCGCCACCATAAACTGCTGGTCATACCAGACCAGGCCAAGCCGGAGCAGCAAGACCACTGAGCATATTGAAATGAGATATGGAAATGAGCAGGTTTTATTGCTTATGAATTCAACATTTCATTTGCAAGAGGAAAAATATGTTGTTTCTTATTTCCAAAGATTTGTTGTTTCACTTTCAGAGTCCTAATCCTCCTCCAGGGGCTAAACAGATATTCCTCTTTTGGGGCATTTAAAAAAAATCCCTCCTACTTGAATGGGATTTGATTTTACACATCAAAGTGTGTTTACAGGTCTTGCGGAGTACTACTGAATTAGTTAAAAAAATAAATAAATAAAGGACTATAAAGCCTTTTCTGGCTCCAGAGTGAACTTCATGAAATCTGATAAACTACCTCAAGCAATGTCATTTGAGTCACCATGGACTGGGTTTGAAGACTACAAAAATGAAAATGAAAATGAAAATATATAGCAGCTCTAAGCTACATTAGCCGCTACTATCGTAAGACACCTCTGTCACCAGCTGAGCTGTCAGTGTTCAGGTTGCTTTGTGGGTAATGTAGGCACCAGGTTTTGACAAGGATGAAGAATGTGTGGAATAAAAAAGACAATTGTTCTGGTTCTACTGCATCCATTTTTATCCTTTAAAAATGTTATTGTGACTTTAACAGTGTCATAGGAGTACATTGCTATATTGCTGGAGCACTAATCTGATAAAGTCAAGTCATGGACGTTAATAGACCTGCGCTCAAATTGAAGGTTTCTGACCAGTGACATTAGCATGGCTCAGATTCATATCTATGGCAGCAAGCAGCAATTCCTCTAGGTAAAATTCACCATCTCACCATCTCTAGTACTGAAGGTTTAAATGTGTTATATGTAAGTTTTTGCTATTTCTACATAGGCAATGTTAGCATTAACAGCTGTTTACTTACCAGTCTAGAAGAAACATTGCAAATTCTGCATTAAACGTAATTCCTTTACTTGCCAATACCTGTGGAGAGCTGTCAGCGTTAACTCTTGTTTTGCTTCTACATCACTTTTCTTCGATGGATGTTAGGATGCTCACCAGTGAGCCCTGGCCCATCTTGTAATACAACTTAATGCCAGTGAGTCTCTGTAGCATCCAGTCTTTCATTTCAAAATGAGAAGATGAAGAAGTAGCACTGTTCAGTGGGTGTATTCTAACCTCTTGTGTTGTGAACACAATCACTGCAGAAGCTCTTGGTAAGTAAACAACTGTTAATGCTAACATTCGCTATATAGCGATAGCAAAAACTTACATATAGCACCTTTAAGACTTCATACTCACTAATCAATATCTGAGATAATCATAATTCGCAAAAACTTCATAAACCGCTCTTCCGATCACATGACATTCCAGAAATTCCTACATTTATTTATAACACTACTATGAATGTTTTTCAAGAATGACTTGTAAACTTTGTTATTCCAGATGACAAGTTTATTGAGATACTTTAAGAAGGCAAAAGGGAAAGAAAGAGATGAGGGACTGGCATTAGCAATCAGTTCACAGCTCACAATACCATCCAAAAAAGATTTCACAAGTGAAGTAGCCAAAATTGCTGGCCAGCTGTTTTTCTTATTGTAACTTTTGCCGGCAAAGATTGCTGTTTACCACACTTACATCCACATTTTGATTCCAGCTTGTAATTTATTATGATTTGTATGTAATATGTTAAGTCAATGTCTACACTAGCTAGTTAAATATCTATATCTCTTCCCCATAGGCCAAAGAGAGAAGGTGTGTTAATGGAACTTTGTGCCCTGTGTATTGGGTCAGTGTATGTCTAATGTTGTGAAACTGAAGCCCGTGGCATCAAAAAATCACAGGTAACCAAATTTGGCAACCCTGCTATCATTTACAGTGTTTTCTAAAAACTAAGAGGTATAATTAGATCTGATTCTCCGACATGTACATTTGTATTCACTTAGATCTGTTTGAGTGTGAATTCAGAGGACCAAATGTTTGTTTCCTTATTTTTGGCAGGAAATACAACGTAAGTTCAGCTGAGCAACGTTCAACACATCTTCAGACTGCCAACAGGGAAAAACTGCACCAAAACCACATATACATGCATGGAAAATGTCTAGTGAAGCTTGGCATGTTAATAAACTGAATAAGGGTGTTGATTGATTGTTTATAGTGAAGAAAATACTACACAAAGAGGAGGGGGCTTCCTTGCTCTTGCAATTAGCTCAAACCCACCATCCTTCGCATGCCTGGTGCACTGCGGTGGATCAGGCTCACATGGTACTACCATATGAGCTAATTTACAGCCGTGCATTAAGTGTTACATCACAGCTGTCGATGAACTCTAAATCTGCCTCTTATATGAGATTAGGTCCTTACTGTGGCTCTGCCCACAACAAACTGTGAGGAACAACATTCACATCATCCGTCTCTGTTTCGCTCTTGTTGTGTTTCTCTCCTCTTCTTCTGTTTTCCCAATGAAATGAAAATGTTTGGTCACTTACTGATGTTCTGCCTGTTGCTAGTTTCCCTTGCTGTTTGCCTCCGTCCCTTTGACTTCTCCTCTTCACATGGCTCTCCTGCCCCCCAGAGAGACTGGTTTGTTGCATCGTGTTGCTTGGCTATGGAGGAAATGCTCACTCTCAGTTATCATTACCTTTCATTACTCTTTGTGGTGCCTGTGGGCTCTCTGTGTGAGTGTATGTGGGCTTCAAGACAGAGTAATAGCACAGTTTGGATGGGCAGGGAGGGCATTTTTCTTAGCACATTAAATACACTTTTGCCTCATTACTGGAGTTAAAATGTACTGTGCTGATCTGGACACATGGATTTAAGTTCAGACCGGTCTCCACAGCTGGACATAAACCAAAGATCTTTGGAATCAGGGTTCAGAATTATTTACAAGCTTTAAGCAAAATGTACTATTGTTTGTTTGTGTTTTTGTACGTGTGTGTCTACCATCCACCCACACAATCATTATGTTTTACATCCTGACCATAGCATTACTACAGTGTGCTGCAGGCTTAGAAAACTATACTCTCTAGGTTCTTTGTATATGTGTCTCTGTGCACATTGGTGCATTTTTATGTAAATGATCTTCATCTCAAGAGGTACTATTGCCTCTACATCATATGGTTGTTATCCAGTTTTATTAAGTCAATATTTCATGCACACGCACGAGTAAAATATGAGATAAATCCCCTTGAATACAGTAAGTGCTGCTCCTTTTCAGCGTTTGACCTTAAAGTCAGAAATGGGCTAGTGTGGTGACTGGGGTCAGGTGATTTAATCTGATAGGTAGTTTAGTGCCAGTGAGCAAATGAGCGTCTCTAAGTAAATTATCCCTTGTAATGGAGATGGTCAAAGGTCAAAGCCAAACACTGAAATATTCACAGGCTGATGTGGAAATCCACCTGAGAAAGGAAGAAGAAGCTGCAGGCTTTGCTTTCAAACCCTCAGTGCACCTGTCATCCACCATTCAGCATCGATAAGTGTAATGGGAGAACAGCTGAATTCATTAGGCTCAGATTGACCTGCTATGACGAGCAATTTAGTTTCAAACACAGTTAGGCACCTGCGGGAGAGAGGAAATTAGCATTTTAAATAGGGACGATTATAGGCCAGGCCACTCTGTGTGTGTGTGTGTGTGTGTGTGTAGCTACACACGCAGACATTTCCTTTCCACTCACTTACTTGAGTAACGCATCGCCGTGGTTTATGCCATCTGAAATATTGACACAACATAATGCTCTCCTCCCACGCCTCAATGCACTTTTTTATAAATAGAGTGCCGGTGCTGAACGCAGCTGGAGAGCACTTGAATCTGACACATCACAAAGGAACCACTCTGCCCTACTCCTACATTTAGCTGGCAGGCCTTACAAAATAGTTACCAGTGAGAGCATTTAAAGTGCAGATGGCTTTGATATGATAGTTACAGAATATCAGCTTTAAAGAGACACAGACTTGTGCGAGTAAAACTGATGTACTCAGTTTGGCAAAAAAGCTTATATCAGAGTATTTAGTCCCTCTTTGGAATAGATATTTAGGCAGCCAACTTCTAGCCATGCTAACAGCATGTCTCAAGGGATTGCCAGTCTGTTGGTCAGTCCTTCACTTTAGTCCAGACTTCAATATCTCAAAACCTATTAGATGAATCACCATGAAATTTTGTGGAAACACCTGTGGTCCCCAGAGGATGAATCCTAATGATTTTGGTGATCCACTTACTTTTCCTCTAGCCTCTCAAGTTCAGTCAAATTCAGACAATCATATGTAATTTTAATGATATGGTTGATGAAAGTAAATGTATGATTTTTTACGGGCGATGGTCTTGAAGAATGGCGCTGCCCCAAGACACAAAATGGCGCACACATGCGCACAAAATTAAGGCCTAAAACAAAACAAGAGGCAACAATGACTGATGATTGCCTACAGTATCTATTAGTATTTATTGACTTGTTTTTCAATATGTTGAGAGTAAATGTAATCATAATGGATTGATTGCCTATAACTCGGACAACATAGCCAATGAAACCCACAGATATTAGCATTATCTCTATGAATTATATGTAACGTTATCAGATGTAATTGGATTTAACCTATCAGAGTGTGAAAGAGTGTAGTGTATGTGTGTGTGTTGAAGTGTAGGTGTATATGTGGAGGTTATATGACAGGAGTTCACTCCAGCATGTAAATGCTCTCTCCTGTGATGGCACTAGCTGTGCTAAATCCATTAGCACTTTTGCCTGCAGTCATCAGATATCTCTCTCTTATCATTTGGAGCGAAGGAAAGGAACTCATCTCCTCCTCGTAAAAGGCCAACAAGCCACGCTCAAAGAGTGACTTAAGATAAATGACTGAGTTTTTTCCCCCCGATAGCTTAACATCCCACCTTCTACTTCAGAGGGGCTCTTCTAACACAGAGGCTATTTATATGCATCAGCAGCCAAAGAGAGATGAAGATAACAGCAAATGTTTTGCATATTCCTCTATCAACAAGTGGTAACGTATGCTTTTAATGTTTTCAAGGAAAGCGTACATAGTTGTTCCGTCTACTGAAAAGTGTCAGCATAATCACAGCGTAGAGTAAAAATAGCTTCCTGGAGTGAAACGAGCTTCCTCGAGAGCACTTTCCGTTGAACGTCTCATTCTGAAACTCCAAAATGTTCCTCTCTGCAAACAAGGCTGAGAGGGGGTTTCATCAACATACATGTACACACACACACATACATACACACACACACACATACACAGACACACACACACACACACTAGGTTCGGCTGAGTCAGGCTTGTCAAGAGCTACAAGCATCTGCTCTCCCTGACACACACACACATACACACACACACAGAGTTGTTATGTCAGATCGATAGCAAAGCATCTTGGTGAAAAGAGGGAGGCCCATGTGGAGGAGAGGAAACACAGAATTTTATCTCTTTTTCTTCTCTCCCTTTCTTCCCATCTTTTATCCTGCTCTTTCATGTATTGATCCATAAATGGCTGTTTTTAGCTGCAGCCTCCAGCATGATATCCGACCCGGCTTTTGACAAGATCTTTCTAGTTTTCTCTCTTTGCCCTCTTTTGTTTATACCTTCATTAGAGAAAGTTCATCAAAACCTCCTTATGAAACTGATGCATGTCATATGCCATAACATGGGGCAGAATACGTCATCCTGCTGAGGTGGAAGTTTGTGTCTCTCAGGGAGATTATTACAGATAGGCAAGTAAAAGAGAGATAGCAGGTAGAGAGTAAGCAATGTGCCTTTTGTTGTTCTTTGGAGGCTATAAGGATCACCAGCAAACTCATCAGTCCACCACAGATTGGACAGAAGGGGAAAATGAGCTGGAGTTGCAGAGAACTGTGAGTTTGCACTGATATTTCCCTGAGACTGCAAAATAGCTGGAGAAAGAGGAAACTTCACATGAGAGGTGTTGCACAGATTATTCAAATGTTCTGACAGAAGTGCAGGATCTTGTATTCACACCATCATGGTGTCCATTTCAAAAAAGTCAGCTGTGCCTGCCCGACTGTGTGCAGAGCTCCTGTGGCTGTGTGCACGTTTCATCTGAGTGGGTTTCTACTCTGCTATATTCAGTGTCTCCTGAGAGGAGTCAGACTACACCTCTACCTGGAATAGGATCAAGAGGCCATCCATCACACAAACACAGCTACTATAACCAGCTTCGCGAAGTGCTGAGCCAGCAGTTTCTAAGAGTAGGGCATATGAGAATCTCTCCTTTATTTGTGTTTTGACAAAAAATGCAAGGTAATGCTTTACATTTCCTTGAGGCGACCCTCGCTGGATGTGCCTTTTTCAGGCATAGGGATCCGTTTCAATCATGGAACCTTCTGCTAAAAAGCCAAGAAATCTACATTATGTTCAAAGTATCATCCATGTCCAGCTCCATGTCTGAACCTCTACTCAATAACCAGAGGCCTCATTTTTAATTACTGCTTACACAAAAAAACAGGACTTGCCTCTTCTCATGTAAAAGTTTAGGTTTATAAAAACAAATGTGACAGGACAGTGTGCACTGGAACATTGTCAAAAACATTCAAGCTAGTGGTGTTAAAGTAAAAGTAAGTTACCAGTTACTCAATTGAAAAAGATACACTAAAGACCAACCCAAATCTTCAAAGAATACTTTTAAAATTGTGGTATGATAAACCTATTTGCTTTCTGCCGATTAGCTTAGCCTAGCATAAAGGCTGGGAACAGGAAGAAACAGCTAGCCTGGCTCTGTCTGAATGTAGTTGCTCCAAAAATCACAAATTAACATGTCATTCTTTGCTTGTTTAATACAAGTAGAAAAACTGAAATGTTAAAACAAGGAATTTGCTGTTTTATAGGGGGTTATGGACTGGACTATTTCTTGGCGGGAGCAGTTGCCAGGCAATCAGTCTTTACGCTAAGCCAAGCTAAGAGGCTGCTGGCTCCAGCAAAGTATTTACTGTACAGATATTGTAAGAATGTGCTATCAATTTTCAGTCTTCTCACCAAACTCAAATAAGCATTGCAAAAATATGGAACATTATACTGTTTGTGAGTTATCTGAGCTATTAGTTATAGCCTCCCCTTCAGTTGAGAGTGGCACCGGCTCCACACTCTAGTCACAGAGTGGATGTATTAATGTTCACATGTGGACACAGCTGCTGAAATAATGACAGGATGCGTCAGATGGCAGGTTTCTTTAAGTGCACCAAATCAGATGACTGTCCTTGAATGTACCTTTTCACATGGAGGCACTCATACCTCCTCCACATTCAGGCCCTCTCCATCATGATGAGACCCTGTATTGTAGCTGTATCCATACTCAGGACTTTTCCTGGATCCATCCATACATATGCACACAAAACTCAGACATAAACCCCATCTTCCTCGTTACACTCCCTTGCTGGTGCAAAGCAGACAGGGAATAACACACTTTGTATTCATGGAGAGAACTACTTAGTGATGACTTCACAGAGTGTGTTTGTGGATGTCTTTGAAGAGTCTCTGTGACTGTCAAAACAGGACTCAAAAAATAGTTTATTATGTTGATCTAAATTCCAAAAGGAGTTCAATTACTTGTCTGAGCTAATGTTTTAATTTGACACCTCAGTAGAACACTGGAATGAAAATTATGACACTTGACTAAGAGGAAAAGAGAAAGCAGAGAGGAAGAGGAGGAGGAAGGGAGTTAGGGGAGAGAGAGAATAAAAGACATGATGAGACCTCATTAAGGCTACAGTGAAGCAAGCGTGTGTGCGCGTGCAGACTCGTGTGCCAGTGTGTGCACCACAGCGAGCATGATCCAGTCATTTTTGTGTGCTTTTGTATGTGTGGGTCTGAGTGAGTATGTGTGTGTGTGTGTGTGTGTGTGTGTGTGTGTGTGTGTGTGTGTGTGTGTCAGTCAGAGCAGATCTAGGAAGCCCTTGGGAGGGTTAAGTAGGGAAAGAGAAGAGATTGAGGTGGGAAATTCTCATCAAAAATGTCCAAATCAGGAAAGGTGTCGGCAAGAGCCACCCTGTCAGGGGACAGAGGGGAACAGAAGCATCAGAAGGGAGTGTGAGTGTGTGTGTGTGTGGTGGGGGGATCTGTTGAAAGAAATAGGGGTCATACATCCGACATAAGGGCGGCAGCTATGATGCTTGAGAGGAAGGTAAAATACAAAAGTAGGAGTGGTGGGATTTACTTTAACATTACTAAGATTAGCAGCGTAAGAGGGGAGGAATAGATGTATTTACGTAGTTATGCGTCACGATGTGGGGGCTCCACCTCAGGGGCGAGGTCATGTTGAGAGGGGTGACATGCTGGTGATGGGGGGGGGGTCCTTAGGGGCAGTCCTGTGGTAATGAGCTGTTAGTCTCAGAGGAAGACGAGCTCTATTACAGGAACACTGAGCTGCTATTCTGAGGTTTAATCTGAGGCACAGAGGCTGGTTCACCTTCTCATGCCGCTCAGCACAGATACATGCTCTCCCTTCGACAACCTGCTGAATGTAAAGGGAAGTGAACATTAAGATCTTTGGGTTTGGGTTAGAGATTCAGATCTGGAAAATGTTCCTGGTGCATATCAGACAATGAGACATGAATGGAGGATTGCATTCACACTGACACATTTTTCTTCTTTGAGTGTGATGTGATTTCTCTGTTTTCTCTCACTCTTGTTCTCTCCTGTTCATTCCTGGGATGAGGTTTGCCGTCAGACGGCAGGTCAGCAGGTCACCAGGTCAGCAGGTCGAGGTCAGAAAGCCAAACGTGTGCTCGGAGAATTTGTCCATCAATTTTTCAGTCAAGCTTGGGGCACAGACCGTACTGTGTCTTTTTTCAGCATGATTCACTTGTCAGTATATGTCTGTTTGATGCACCTGCCATTGCTTTTGTTTCAGTATAGACATGTTTTTATGTGCAGAATTTCTTAAACCCTGTGGCTCTATTTATCTCTTCCTACCTACCTACCTCTACCTCTTCAACCTCAAGTTAAAATGACAACTGCATAATTCAAGGTAAAATTAAACTTAAACCTTAAAGGGGCATTCCACTGATTTTACACATCAAAATCAGTTTACTACTCATCCTGTAAAAACTGTTGTATATTAGCTCCTGGTGTATAGTCAGGCTTATCTCAGCTTGGTCTGTGGGTATTTTTTAAAAGAAACTCAAGCAAGCAGGATCTACTGAAGACTGCTATTAAATTGCACAATGGAAAGTGAAGTGGAGTGAAGTTTTCCACCGATATGGAGGTGCAATACTAAATTGTTGGAATATTTTAACAGGAAATTGATTTTTTAAATATATATATATATATATTCAAGCATTGTGAGTTGTGAACGTTCATTTAGCCAAGGGAACTGTGGAGTAATCTTTTGTAGCTGTTAATGCTGCTGCTGCCTGAAATGGATGGATGAACTGCATCGAGGGAATT
Organism: Lates japonicus; assembly: GCA_033238685.1. Classification (NCBI taxonomy): domain Eukaryota; kingdom Metazoa; phylum Chordata; class Actinopteri; family Centropomidae; genus Lates; species Lates japonicus. The sequence continues at coordinate 15,737,096 of BRZM01003569.1, forward strand.
TCTAAACAAACCGAGACCAACAGTCACACTCTCAGTCAATTTTCTGCCTCAATGGGAAGGCATGAGCTCAGTGACTATAGTAGAAAATACAAAATATAGTCATGATAAGGCACACAGGATTTGCTCAAGTGGCTGCGCTCCACATGTCATTTTGCATCCTTACTATCTTGTAATTCTTGTTACAAACGAGAAAAAAGAGTAGAAAATGTTGGCCGATTGAAATGGTTCCTTGTCCTTGTTTTTCTGCCTCAGTGTGTGAGTGTGACCTGGTGACACACTGAGCTGTCAGGATCGATTGAGGCTCCTTGGAGCTGGCAGCAGAGACCAGGCCTGGCAGTCTTGGCATCAGCGTGCCATGTCTGGTCTACCGTCCCTCCTTAGGAAGCCCACAGCTACAGTGACGCACCGCTAACTAAGTGGAGCTGCAGCACACACTGCTCACACACACTTTACCTACCTTACAGTTGCACAAATGCATGCATGAACACACACATTTTTACACCATTCCCTAGGCTGCCAGGCCGAACCTTCTACAGGAAGTGCATTACATGGATACACTCTGACCCTGCGTGTCACCCCTCTACCTCCCTCAGCTGTGCTTTTTTCTCTCTCTCTCTACATTAAGTGCCAAGTGAAGACAGCTCCACTGCAGTATCTGACCCATCCTGGCAGAGGTGAGGTTGGATAATAAAACCACTGTTCCTGCCAAAAAAGACAAGAGAAGATAAGGGAGGGAGGTAAAGCTAAGGAGAGCAAAAGACAAGACAAATAAGGAGGAAGAGGCAGAGTAGAAAAAATATATATAAGAAAACAAGAGACGGAAGAAACACTGGAAATGCAGAGGAGGATGGGAAAAAAGTAATAGGGAATCAGAGAGGGTGAAAGATTAAGAAAGACACAAAAAAAGGAAGAAGCGTAGTTCAGGGTTGATAAGGTCTGAGTAAGGTTGCAGGTGCAGAGTTATGCACCTCTTCTCTCTTCCTTTCCCACCCCTCCATCCATCCCGTCTCGAGTGCCAGGGCGTTGGTGCTGAGGCTAAATCAATCACCTCTCTGCCCTCCATCCCTCCATATCAAATGCATTGTGCTGACATGTAAGTAGGTGCACTTTTCCATCACTGTAGGACTGAAAAGGCCCCAAAGAGGGCACACTTAGAAAAGAATGAAACCTGATCGGTTAACATCAGTCTATCATTTTAATAATAGTAAAAGATAAAATGTTACTTAATATAAGTTACTGCAGTTTTAAATAGATGGAAGTTACGTATTGGGTTAATAGTTTTATTCATGGTAGGAATTCCTGTTCTATTACAGCACAAGAATTCAAGTTATTTTTTCAATATTTACAGGTAAAGCCTTAGAAAAACTACTTTTCATCCATTTGTCATCCTTAAATTCCTTTTATTTCTTATGATTCATGATGTACAAACTAGTACAGCTCAAAAGAAACAGAAAAGAAAAAGATATATTTCTGTATATCAGCAGGTATCAATATCAGAAGTACACACACACACACACACACACACACACACACACACACACACACACACACAAAGTGGGACTGTTCAACTTCAGTTCTGTTGCCTCTGAGGACATTCTGCTATCTGCAGCCTAACAGCGAGCCAACATAGCACCCTGATCTCTGATCAGCAGGCTAATGATGTTTTCTCCTTCATGTAATAATGTGTGCATGGAATGACACACACACATCAATAATACGACACACGTGATCAAGAGATGACAAGAGGAGGGGAGAAGTTACAACGCAGCCCCTCCCTCATATTCATCAATACTTACGCCACATCCAGAACATCGCCTCGCAATGATTTTCTGAGCAACAATATTCGATTTTTTTTTTTTTTTTTAACCCTCTGCCACAACGTTACACTTTCTCTCTCCGCGGAGGACACACAATAGCTGCAGTGACTCCTCTACATCAAGATTCACAATCGATTCACACCACATCTCTGCAAAAGTCACTTTTCACTGTCAAACGTGACTAATGATAAATGTAAAACTTAAAACAAACTTGGCCCTTCACACCCTGTGATAACTCCTACACACACACGCACACACACACACACACACACACACACACAAAACACAAGCTCTCTTCATCTTAGATCAGTGATATTTTTACTCCCCGTCCTGTGTTCTGTTGGGTCCTATGACAGGTTAACTCAGGACTCCCCACAAACATACACACATCGCCTCTCATCCTCTTTTGGCACTGACTGACTCCCCTGTCCTCTGACCTACTGCTGGTTAAGGACTGACTGACTTTTTCTGTCTGCTAAACAGTCGGCTTGTCAGTGGTGTAAACCGACATTCAGTTGCTAAAGGAGACACTAGTCCCAAACAGGAAGTATTATGTTTAGAGATATGTTCAGGTACATAGCTATGCAGGTCATGCTCCTGTAGGTCAAATGTCTTTTTATGAATGTGATGTAACATAAGTAGGATTGACACCAGCAATCTGCAGGTCCTTTAAAGCCTCTAAGCCTCCTTTGAACAATTGATCTGATAATGACAGCCTAAAGATTTAACAGATAATTTATAGGCCCAGGTGTGAGTGTGTTGTTGAGATTGTGTGCCAGTATTGTGTGAGAGCTGATGACAGTGTCAGATTGAGGTTGGGGGTGGATAAGAGGATGTAGCGGCTGCATGGTAAGAGCCGGTAATTAAACAGGAGTGTTAACGTTCTCGGCCTGACCTTTAGCTGTGCCCTTGAGTTTTATTGCGTACTCTATGTGTGTGTGTTAGTTTGTGTGACAGAAAGAATGAGCAGATTTGAGTGAGGGACAAAGTGTGTGTTTGACAAATTTCCACCTGTAGTAAAAACATTGTCGCCACTGCATTCAAGAAGATGAGACTGTTATCACTGATTAAACCATGGAATAACGTTATATGCACAAACACACACACTGACACACACGCCTGCCAAACCTCTCTGGAGAGTTATCATTTATCCATGGCCATTCATGCGAGGCATTTGAGCCATCAGCTCAGAAAACTACTAAAGCCCAACTATCAATCAGTTCAATAAAGCAGCTAAACACATCAATCAGGATGATGGTGACCCCGCTCTTTCTCCACCCCACCTCTACCCAGAGTTTGGTTACGTCATCTCTAACTCGCCCATCCGGCCCCGCGTGACAGACGAGGCGAAGTTGATCAGGATGGAGAAGGAAGGGTTCGGATCAGTCCGTCTCATGAATCACTCGTCTACGCAGGCTTACAGAGATGCTCTCCAGATCGTTTCTGCCTAATTAAACACACACACACAGTCACAAAGAGATACGTGAACACACACAGTACTACCACTCCAGAGGCTTACTTCCACACTGACACAACATAGACTGTGGCTCAGTGTAACAACTGTAACATGAGGTCAACCAAGCGAAGGCCCAGCTCACATAGTGTAGAGTCATCGCTATTGCACGACCGACTCCATCACCCCACGCCACCATGTGCAGCGACTCATGAACCTGCCCCACTTCTGCTAACTACAGCAGGTCGACACCATTTAGACTGGAGTGAGAACTACTGCAGAGTGGCTCAAAGCGCAGAAAGCATATACACAGAAACACGTAAGATAAACACACAAACGCTAATAAAAAGATAAGGATACAGTCACATAGTGTCATAGGTAGACTTCATCTGCCCATCTCAAGGGGATAACCTCTAAAATTACTTAACACCAGGCTGAAATTAGTGTTTCCTCGTCTTCTAGTTATAAGTTTCCAGTTCAGCTTCAAATCTGAAAACACCAGGACATCAGTGATTGTGTTTTCATCCACCTGTTTTTATGTGTGTTTTCAGTTTGTGCATTAGAAACTTGAGTGTGCACTTAATCACACCTAGCAGTGATGTCACAGTGTACTGACACACCCCTGAGTACAATTCTCTACACCACTGCGGATGGTAAACTGGTGCCAAGTTGCTCTTTGAAAAGATACCCCGTGGAGTTCTCTTGTCAACAAAGACAATTATGTTTACATTCAGAATTTACAAAGAAGATTTATGGAATTGTTTTGAAAACCAACAATCATGTTTGCTACATGCTTGATCCTTGATAGTCAGTATAAAGCCATCCCTATCTCATACATGTACCGAAGGCACAAGATACAAGCAAAAGGATCTGTACTACCAAAACGTTGCTCAGTAGCACCACTCATATTCAAAACTCCACAGGTGCCTTTTAACTCAAAAGTAACACATTAATCTCACGAGTTGGACCACCAAGTCCCCAGACTGTAAGGTTATATTTGTTTATTTTATGAATTGTAGTTCATTCTTTGTTTTACATTCACATTATTTTGTCATTGTCCTGTCTGTTATTATCTAAAATGTACTTTTGCTTTTTCTGGACAGATTCTGTCTATAAGAGACAACAGTGACTGTTCACTATTTCAAGTGAGTTGCCTTAAGGCATTCAGGAAAATCACATTTTAATACTGATTGATAGGTTTCTTTGTTACTGTAGCAGAGCCAAGGCATCACTTTGTGACCCCCCATTACCTTCTTGTGTATTTTGCATGGATGTACATTTTGTGTGTGTGTGTTTGAATTTGTCGTTCACACAAAGTATCTTGTTATAATCATCATTTACAGGCTCAAGAGAACTCCACATACTATGCAGGTACATCTGCCCACTCAGAGAATCCAGCTGCATAAAGTAGTCTGTGTAGTGTGTGTGTGTGTGTGTGTGTGTGTGTGTGTGTGTGTGTACGTGTAGTTGTGTGTATGGGGGTTATTGCTCTCAATAATCTCAGAGGTCATTCTGTACTCCTGAAGTGAAGGCATAGTCATCCTTATTGCTGTCTCTGTCTGTCTCTCTTTCTCTCTCACACACACACACACACACACACACACACACGCACACACACACACCCACACACTTTCTGTCCAATATGTTGAAGGGCATATTGCGATATCTAACTCTGTAACAAAGAGAGACAGTCAGATCTTGGTTCATTGCAGAGCCTTTGGTCTCAGAGTCCTCTCGTCACTACTGGTTCCTCCTCTCTCTCCTCCTGTCCTCCTGTTGTTTCACGTCAGTCTGTCACACCTGCATGCCGGACTTGCTCAGATCCCCGCTCCCTTCGTTCCTCCTCCTCCTCCTCCTCCTCCTCCACCCATCTCTCCCCTCTCATCCTCGTCATCGCTGTCCAGCTCCTCGCTCTTCCGCTTGCTGTAGCGCTCGTAGAGCACCATGAGCACGCCCATCACCCAGGCTGACACCGTGCCGGCCGAGAAGATGACGAAGCCGATGGCGATGAAGAAGAGGTAGTCCCAGTAGCCCAGGCCTTGGTGGCAGTCTGCCCGCAGCTGCATGCCGACCTCCGCCAACCGCTGGCCTGCCAGCTCTGGGGGACTGTGGCAAACTGTCTGGCCCTCATCTGGAGGTGAAAGAGAGAAGAGAGGGTGGATGAGCGAGGAGAGAGGAGATTAATGAGGAAAGATATTGTATAAAAGAGTATAATCAGTACATATGGTTGAAGATGAAGGGCACGAGTATCATGGGGGAGAGATGGCGGGAAAACGCAATTACTGTGGGGGAAAAAGGTGTACAACGAACAAAAGCCAGGACCCACTCTCACACACAAACACAAACCGTTAACAATGCAGTGATAACCTTTGTGATAAATGATCCTGAGAGACACTATAGATTTCCTCTGGGTAATGAAGGTCTTTGGTGTCTAGGACATGGCAACATTATTATGCTGCACACACGCTCACGTTCACACACATGCACCAAAAGGTGACTAGACTTGACTGCAAGCCTCTGACACATCAACCCTCCCACCTCCTCGTGCACATCATTACACACTAACAAATCACTCTGCAGCAGCGAAGAGATAAGGAGATGAGTGTTTTCCCTGACAAAACATCTGCCGTTCATAATGAGGAATATGATAATCAGCCGTTCAGCTGTCGACCAGGCAGAAATACACTCAAAACGAGGGCTCTGAATACACTAAAGGGTTTATTTATGGCGTACCATCCCTTGCAACAGAGAGGTCAAAGGTCAGAGCTGGAGTGGGATGATTCAGTGTCTTTGCTCAAAAACATTTCAGCACTGCTCGACATGCCCTGCTGCGTGTTTTCATTCTGCTACAGTGACTCTGCAGCATTAGCATATACAGTACCCTCACATATATTAATTAGTATGAATGAAGAGTGTTCAAAAGAGAGGAGGGTGGAGGGTGGGGGGGGTGGAGGCCTGCTTTGTATGTATCTAATGGTTTGATCAGAGACAAGAGGAGAGCAGGATACAGTATGTGCTGTGTTCTATCAGTTCATCTGACTTCATGTCTCGTTACCAGTGCCGCTAATTCCCATGCTGCTCTTCTCCCACTTTCCCCTGCATGCTTAATTGCACTCTCCGAAAAAGAAAGGAGCTTTTTTTTTTTTTTCCCAAGCTGGGAACAAGGAGAGAGATGAGAGAGCCGAAAGAGAGATAGACAGGCGGACTGAGATGGCACTTTTTACGATGGAAGTAAGAGAGCATAAAAAAGCGAGAGGGAGAGAGGAAGAAAAGGCCAAAAAAAAAAAGAAAAAGAAGAAGACATGCACAGACAGGGAGAACAATTTGGAAATATTTGCATGCGTACACTCAAAGGAAGGCAAAGATGAAGTGAGCCTGACCTCAGAAGATGAGAGAGGAGGCAAAGGAGAGAAGTACATCTGGCTGCAGTCCTGTCCTCTGATGGATTATTGCTGTTAACAATGTTAATTAAACTGCACTCATCTACCATTAACGCCAAAGGTCTGAGCATGGAAATGAGCGATGGAGGGAAGGATGGTGAGAATAGTCGGATATGGTCTATACTTTTCAGACTACTTGCCAAGGCTTCACACAAGCGAAGAGCAAGGAGAGGTCTAGTGTGAAGCGATGGCTTATGAAAGCAGAGTGTTGGCCTCAGAGCTCAGTTTGGTATCTGTATGTACAGTAACACAAATTAAGCTAATCCTTTTTCCTTAAGTGCATTATTCTCCTAATGTCTGATTTAACCCGGAGCCGAACACAAGACAGATTAGTCTGCTGAACAGATTACTGTGTCTGCAAGGGTTAAAAATACTCATATCGCCTGTTTTTAAGAGGTTTTCAGAAGCCGACAGAATGTTCACAACATATCTGCAGGGGTCTGATAAAGTTCATGATCAATACACACTTATCGATCACCTCACCAAGGGGGGTTTGTCTCAGACTTGAGGAGACAATTTGTGCTGTTGTCATGTCTGCCGAAGCAGTGGATCAAGACTGTGTGACATGATACTGTGAGTACAGGGACAGAATTTACAAACAGGTCTTGACGGCGAGTGGAACAGATGGTTGTTTCGGTGTGTGTATGTATATCTGTTTGTCTGCGTTTATCTGTCAGCTTCCTCTATCCAGGTAGAGAACACTGTGAGGCCAAGGGGCGTTAGGTTATTGTTAGCAGGGAACATTACGTAAGTCATTATGGTGATTACTGTACAGTTATTCAACAGATGAACCAAGCAAGTGAACACACTCAGCAGACTCTTTGTTTTACCCCGGTTTTAACTGTCCCTCAGAAGGACACACAGAGGCTTCCCCAAACTGTCATGTTATATTCCTTCTCTCCTTGCCTCTGTTCACTTTCTTTCTTTCAGAAAATTTCCTGGAGTGAAAAGGGGAACAAAATATTATTCTATCTTTGCCTGTCTCAGTCTTAATATGTCTTAATCCAAACAGAGGTGAGGGGATTAGGGGAAAATGTGGTCCTAGCATGGAATATGGTCAGTAAGAAATACAGAGGGCAAATCTACATCAAAGCAGTTAAGCTTCAAAAATGGGACCAATGAGTTATAATAACTGTTGTAAATGTAAAAATTAAAGCCAATACTATCCTCTGTTTGATGTAGAAATGCTCTTTTGTTTGTCCCTTTTTGGAAACCAGTCATCAAAAAATTGTACTGGAGAGTAGCCACAGAAACTAGAGACAGGTCTGTCATACCACCAGGTAAATCCAAACAAGAACTTGAATTACCAGGCTTTACTGTTTACTGCCTTTGGAAGAGTTAAAAAAAAAAAAAAACTTGTTTTGCAGAAAGGTTCGAATTAGTGATGGACATCACCCATCACAGGGGAGTGTCTGTGAAAATGTTTTATTTATTTAAGGCTGGAGCTCAGCTGTTACATTCATGCTCTTTCCAAACCAGTTCACACAATGCTGACTGAGTCTGCCAGCATCAGGTTAATCGCTCTGTATTTTGCAGCATACTAAAGTTTCAAATCTGGTGTCTGTGGTGACATTCCTGTGCCAGCGCACCAGTAGCAACATGTTTTACATTGATAGACATCAACTGGAGGTTAACTACGCTACAGCAACTAGGAATATAACGGAAAAACATCTGAGAAAAGTTTATGATTAAAAATAAACTCAGCGTTCAGAGGAAGGATTACAGTCTAAAAAAGAACAACCAATAGTGAGGACAAAAAACACATTTTACTTTGCCTCACTCCTAATACTTGTGTGAAAATGTGTTGGCCCATTTATCTTGTGTTTTATTTGAATGTATTTATTGGTTTGCTTCATAACTTACTGTTGTCTTAGGTTACTTTATCCTATAAAGAAACAAGCAAACTTGAATGACAGTGAACTTCCTTGTGCCTCTCTCTTTTTATTTTCTGCTCTGTGTTTCCCTCCTCGTGAGGCCCATCAGTTCACATGGCCTTCCCTCTGTCACTCTCTGTCACCATCTGTGACCGTCTGGACTGGCTAGCTGATCCGCTCTGTCTCATTACCCTGCCAAGCTTGCCTCCAGCCAGGTGTGAGCATTTTCTCTTGTGTATGAGAGTGTGTGCAGTGAGGTCTCTGTCTATTACTTCTTACAATATATTTGTGGCCAGATGCTGGAACAGTGAGGCGCAATCAGTGACTGTACAAACACACACAACAGCAAACAGGTCCCTCAGGGTATCTGAGTCTCATCTGTCCCTTCCTCCATCACTGTTTCCTGCTCTTTGCAACAGTTCAGACTTTGTACACAGTTCTTGGATGCATGTTACTGCTGCCTGGTGTCCTCTCAGTGAAAGCCAAGACAAATCTCTAAAACAACATTCAACCAGAAAAGGTGAAATGTTTTTGAAGTTACAAAACTGTTCCAAACCCAGGAAAAAAAGAAAAGAGAAACACTGTCTCTCCTCCAAAGGTTATTGCTCTTCCTGTCATTGTTGTCAAGGAGAAAATGACTCTGAGTGAAAGAGCAATGTTGTGTCTTCATCCACAGTTAAAGATGTCAGAAACTGATTTTATGGGTTTGTATTAGAGCAGATCAGGCCATATGTTATTGATCTGTATCAATTATATTAAACTTCTGTTATGGTATTGACATTTTGAGATGTCACACCTGCATAAAGTGGTGCTGTTTGTTAAAAATGCTGTTGGAGAAAAAAAAACTGTATTTAAAAATGGTATTTGAGCTTTTACTTGACAATATAGGAAGAGGATCTGTGATGCAGACCATATTTTCACATACAGTCCTTTTTTAACTGAACCAAACTCAGTCTTCTTAAAGTGAAATAAGAAATGGACCAAAAGAGAAAGGGACTCACTTCTTCCTCTTCATTTAAAAGAGGAGTCAGTTCTCTCTCTGGTTCACTTCATCCCTGATGGGGCCTCAGTCCTCTTCCTGTTCAGTTCCTCTGGAGCTCTCTTGGGCACTGCAGTGCAGTCCTAATGAAGACCCTGGCTCTCATATGAGCTGAAAATTGAAGGAAAACCTCAGTGTGCCTCGTAGACAGTTGCCGTTTGGTCTTTGTTCTATATCCGAAGAAGTGCAGTAGTTTCTTCCTGGGACCAAACTACTACTCGTCTATTTGTTTTTTTAAGCGTACCTGTGCAATAGCATGTGATCTGCCTGCCACCTCCCGAGCTGGTCTCAGTTCAGTTTGCTTCAGAGGGGTCTGAGTTCGTTTGGAGTGTTCACATGTGCACAAAAAATGCTGACTGGTCACTCTGAGTTTGTTTTGAGGATAGAAAGGGAACAAATGTGAAAACAGTCTCTATCCTCTTAAAGCTAAAGGCTACGACAGTTTTGCTAAACAGCTAATGCTTCTGCAACAACTATGAAAAAATGTTAAAACGGACCCCAAAATGTACTAGAGTGAGCAAACGTGCATTTTACTTCTTATGAAGTGACTTATTATTTGCATGAAGAAGAATCTCTTCTTTCAAAAGTTACATTCTTGCTTTCATGCAGAGCTATTCAGCTATCAAACACACTGTATCAAAATCAGCCTGATGTAGGCTTAGGCTGTGCCGAGTTTAGGTTAAGTGTCAACTGAGCAGCTATAAAATGTAAATGTCACATCAAAGCTAAATATTGGCAGATAATACTTAAGGACTATATATAAGGTATAAGGTTTCTTTGTCGACCAAATGGGAAGGGAAAAGCCTCTAAATTTCACACTGCAAATATATTTTTCCATTTGCCACTGAACATTTGTGGCTGCGTTTTAGAGAAAATTCACGTCTGTCTCCTATAATCACAGATAAGAGAAAATAATTTGAGCATTACCGCAGAACACAGGAAAAGGTGGCAGCCGGGATGATTCACTCTCCGTTCAGTCTCTCTTCACCGTCTGTTTCTTTGTCACTCAGTGTTTTCTCACTCATCCCATCACTCAGGCTGGAAAAACCACTCAGACATCATTCTGGCAGAATGCCCTTGACATTTTCAGTGTTTTTCACCAGCTTGATTTCTTTCACTGAATCTCGTCTTGTAATAATAATGTATAGCCTGGCACTTTTATTGAAGGCAGGTGAGATGATAATACTCTTATAAGCCAATATTAAAGGTCCAATATTTAAGGAATTCAAATGTCCTGCAGTTAATCGTTCCATCTGAAGTAAAGGCACTGGTGTTATTATTTTTTATCAAGTCCAGTCATGACTCTGTGTTTGAGCCAACAGGGCAAGACAAACATCCTCAAAAAAAAGTTTTTGTGTGGCTGTTTATGAGGGACTAATTCAAAGAAGCAATTTGATTTAATAAAAGTATGTAATTTTGAAAATGTATCTATAAAATGAAAACTTTTTAATTGGGAGTTTGGACAGTGTCTAGGTGAGTACTGGCCAACTGGAGCTACTTTATTTTAACCTGCACTGGCTTTTATCACACTTAAATTAAAACACTCATAAACCTCATACGCAGCTCAACTCATAATATTATTCTGTAGAAGAAGACGAGTACCCCAGGATCTAAACCACAAGACATTTTTCAGGTTAGAGTGTGTGTGTATGCATTTGTGGGTAAGTGAAGAGAGAGAGTGAAACAGGAGGGGAGACAGGGAAATATAGAGACGTGTGTGTCCTTTTTGTTCCTGTAGAGTAGCTTGAATGTGCAGTCTAATTCCAAGCACTTTCAGGACAGTTGCTGCAGCCCTGAAGAATACACACTCTTTGATGCATGCTTGCTGCACTGCAGTTTCCATATTTCTGCACCTTAAATAAGCACAAGCTGGGGAATCCTGCAGCATAAGATGGATGGAGGATGGCCCCTGCTCTGGCCTCTTATGATGAGTTAGTCTGACCTGAACCAGACGACATAAATCTTTGGCAACAAATACCTCCTCCTGACCTGCACACTGTGTTACACTGTAGCTGGACAAGATGACACTATTACTTAGCTCTTACTTTCTCTTCAAACAGCTGGACAGGAAGGAGAGTGTGATGGTCACCTATCTGCCCTCACTGTGCCAAGACCTGTGTTGTTTCTGCAGCACATGGCATGATGTTGCTGTGTTATGGTAATATTACCAGGCTTGTGGTCAGTGGTGTCAGTGTGACACTATGCAGGCAGTGTTGTGAAGTATGCCACTGACCGGACATTAAGCCCTGCAGGTCTGTATCACACTGCAGGACAGAGGCTATAAGGAAATAAATAGTACTGAAGGAAATAAACAGCAGCAATCAGACGAATAAACACATGTAACACTTACAAATACAAAGGCATACACACTGAAGCTACCTTACACACAAAAGCAGAGCTTTCCCTCAAATGTGACTGGGAGCCTCAGTCTTTTTCTGTTTTATTCAAAGGAGAATGCATAAGTGAGCAATCCAGGGAGCACAAATGCTAGTGTTTCTGTGTGTGCATGTATCTGAAAGTTTTGTTCCTGTGCATAAGTGTGTGTGTGTGTGTGTGTGTGAGAGAGAGAGAGAGAGAGAGAGAGAGAGAGAGAGAGAGACTGGGTGATACGGTCTCCGTGTCAAATCATCAGCTGGACGGTTTCCAAGTTCGGCACTGAGAAAGTGACAGAGAGCAAGGCTCATCACCTCCCGGGATGAGGGGGCTAGAGTGGAGGAGAGATGCCGCTGAAAAACACCGCTGACTCTTTCATGAACTTCACTCTGTTTTCCTCCGACTCGTTCCCTCCTCTCTGCCGCTCGACGCATAAAAGAGCAATGAGCAGCCAAATGACAACAACAGTCTTTTTTTCCCCCAGCTTTTCGGAGTGCATCGTGAAGGCAAACACAAGATTAGATGCCTGCAGTCTGTGTGGTTGCAAAATGCAGGTGTAATTTATGCATTAGTGACACGCAGGCATGCATGTGTACAGTTTGTTCACGTTGCACACATACAAGTAATAATAACTCTGAGGTATTAACCTGCGGGGCAGAGAGCCTGTCCTGTGAACTGGGAACAGAGCTATTTATAAGCAGATTAATTATGCCAATGCATATGGTAATCAGTATGGTTCTGGTCTCATATAGAGGGGGAGGTGGAAGCTGTAGACACAGGCATCCCCTCAACCCCCCAGTCACAGGGAATTAACCAAAGCCTATTACTGTTTAGTTTGACTACACACGTCTTTGTGTAAAAACAACCAGACAAGGAGTTCAGCCATTCAACCAGACATGTTTCTTTGTCCCTACCAGCTCCTGGGCAAGCGCCCTGTAACTGACCTTGACTGTGGATGCAGGTTAATGGAAGAAAGCCTGAGGTATTATTGATAAATTCATGTGTTCATATGATCAACAAGGCTTTGATGGCCTCACGCTTGTTGTCAGGAGAGCATAGAAAGCATTGATTTGGTATTTTCCAGATCAAAAGATAAGTTGAAAACTTTGGTTGAAATGTGAACTTTTTTTAGGCACCTAGGCAATGCAGCTGTTATGTGTGAATAAAATATGATTTTTACCTCAAGGTTATTAAGATATTCTCAGTTTGGATATGAGAACTGGATATCCCCTGATGCGGTTATGAAGCAGTTACTTGAGTTTATCTCGCTAAAAATTACTGATTTTGCTTCGCCCGTCTCATCCTTTCATTAATATTCTACAGATTTTGACATGTAGTATATTTCTCTCATTTTAACGATACGTTTATTAATTACTGCTGTGATAATAGTGTAGTGTTGAAGATTTGTCTCCCTTTTTGATTGGTTGTTGCCGCCTGTGGCTTTAATATAAGGATTTTTTTTCATATTGTGAACTTGGCACCTGACAAACGTCCATGACCAAAAAGTTGTAAGTCTAATAAACTCTGTGCTGACAGTGTGTAGGAATTCAGCCTCATCTTTAACATTATTTTATTTTCCTATACGCATCTGTGCACAGGTATGAACTAGACATCAGACAATTAAAAAAACGTTCTCTTTCCAACCATGTTTTGAAGATGCTGAGACGCCTTTTAACCTGCAAATGTGCAAAACCGTGCTCACGGGGTGCATATGATATAAGATGTGAGACTTTTAAGGCCCCCCCTCCTGGTGAAGCTCAAATAGCTCGCCGTTTAGCCAGCTAAACGCATCATACTGGGGTTGGCGAGCACTAAGAATAGCTGACCTTTTCTCCATCACATCCACTAGGGCTGAATAACACACGCCTTCACACTCCTTTCCTCTCAAATACGGCATTAGTCAGATTACCACCATCCTCCTTTCCATCATTTCTCCATATGATCCCTTCTTCCTCTAGTGGAGGATGAGTGGAGAGAGAGAGAGTGAAGGTCAGATAGCAACAGCTCTCTCTCTCTCTCCTTTTCCCTCTATCGCTCCGTCTTATCAGTCCTGCTCTCTTTATCACCTCCCACTTTTCATTCCCACTCTGGCACGTTAGCATTTTATTCTCCCTTCGTGTCTCCCCTTCAGCCTTTATCAGTCCATTTCCTTCTTCTTCCACATCCTCCCATTTCACTCAGTTTTGCTCTGTCATCTTTACACTCACCGCTCTTTTTTCCAATTTTACCCTCTTGGCTTGTATATTGAGTTGATCGCACACACACAAACACTCACAGACATGCAGGCATGCTCACACACACCTGAGCTGCCTCGCCTCTGCGCCTCAGGTGATCACATCACAAACACACCCACGCACGCATCACATCAATCTTAGTTTCCAGTTCACACGGCGAAATGCACATAGACATATAAATATATACAGACTACACTACACAAGTAGGCCAGTTGAATTCGATACGCTTCTCCGCACCAGATGGGTCTGAGGAATCGTTCCAGCTGATAAATAATGTAACATCTACCTGTATTAAATTGAATCGATGCCTTCTTGTCATAATGAATGTTTTAATGGATTTGAGTGACAGATCTGGGGCACAGACGATTGGTAACTCCTCTATAGTCTGTCTGTTTTTATTCTTTTCCCTCTCTGTATCCAAAGTCCATCTTAATCTGTTTGCCCAATTTTTCATCCCTCTCAGTCTTATCTCATCTTTCTGTCCTCTGCTCTTTTGTCACGCCGTTTCAGCTCCTCTCTCCTCTCATCTCATCTCTGGAGTCATCTAAAATTCACTTTCATTAAAGACAAATCAAACGCAATCGCTGAGAAAACCTGACTTCTTTCTTTCATTCTTCCTTTCTCTGAACCTGTGGCCTCTGTTCTCCTCTCTCTTTTTTATGAATATTTAACACTTGCCCCGCATGTGGCCCTCTGCCTTGGCTCTTAGCCTAGTCTGCAAGCTCCCCCCCCACACACACACACACAACCACCCACCCCTTCGTCCAAAACAGTGGAGCCATACAACCACCACCAACTCTGCCAGCCCTTGGATGAGCCACTTACATTCTGTGTATTTAGCTGAGCCACTTGTCCAAATCGACCTACAGCGAGTACAGCGGGTCGTTCAACAAGCTGAAATTCCATTACGACAAGAGAGGGAAATGTAGATGTATTCCCCAAGTGCTGAGAATTGATAGAATATTTAGGTGCTCAGGACAGGAAAGTTAGAGTTTTTCCAGCGCGTTAACAGAGTATAGACATGGGGTGGACAAAATAATGTAAAACATCTTACAGAAAGTCATTTTTACTCCAAGGCAATGTCATCACAATTACAAATAGACCGGCCCAGGTCATATGAGGCTTGATGCAAAGCTTTGACATGTGAATATTTAAAGCAACATGAGACAATTAATAGAACTTTAAAGAAACCAGATCAACTGTATCCAAATGAACAGTAGTTAAGCACCATCCACAGCAAAGGACAGTCAGTTAATGATAATAACTTAATTACTTACTAACTGTTAATTCATTGACTGACTTTGTGAACTTGAACTTTCTTTTTTTGTGCTATCATTTTTAATATAAGTAGTATCATTTTTCTTACTTTAAAAAAAGTGTTTTTTTGTTTTGTTTAGCCCTTGTAGGGCCTCGGGGTGTTTTTCACTGCAGGGCCAGTTCAGGTATAAACATACAACCAACACACCGAGATGCACCTGAGTGTCAAACAGAGTACTTTCTTCCTGACTTTTCTGTGATGGTCTGTTTCCTTTCTTGCATTTGCCAAAGAAAGAAAGAAAGAAAGAAAGAAAAACATGTCCAGTCTGTCTTTCTATCACTTTCCATTCTCACTCTCTCCCTCTTATTGTCTCCCTTTCTTATGGACCGACAAGGCTTAAACTCACCTGTCAACCTTGCAGTTTTTCCTGAAGCCACACTTTGACTATAGTGGCTGCCAGAGTCAAGTCATGTCGGCCTTTGTCAGTGACACATACCTGACACAAAAACAAACTGAATCGCTTATTTAAACACAGGAAAACACAAGAAAACGCTGGAGTAAGACCCAAAAACTGCTACTGAAACAGAAATTGAATAAGGACTTTTTAAATCAATGTTGTTATTAAAACTCAGCAGCAATAACAAAGCTTCCTGAATGAGTTCAGATGTTTGCACACTCACACGCAGACACACACTTGCGTGCACCTGATTCATATTCACGCTGAGAGGTAGCGACAGCTGGAATCTCTGTACATTAGACTCACAACCCTGCGGCCAGATCGGAGGGCATTCATGACCACAGAAACACACTACATGCTCTATCGCACACACACATACACTTGACCCCATTCACTCTGTTAAACTGGTTACTGTGGTTATTTGTGACCGCCACATATCAATACATGGTTTGTCAGTCTGAGAGGCAGAGTGTGTGTTGCTGTAATGTGTGCTCCTCAGGGAGAACAGTACAAACTCCTCTGGTCACATTTATAACTTTTAAAGTGCAGTGCGATAACATACGTAGCTGTAATTTCATAGTTATTAGCTGGGATTTAAACCAGCACAGCAGCGTGCATGTTGAATGCACAGTGGCTTGGCTGTGGGTGTTTTGTGTTGCGCCACTTAGGATTCAAAAGCCCTTTTCTCTGAGTATTTGTCAGACTTTTTTTTTTTTTTTTTTCAGAAATGTGTTTTTGTGAGGAATGGCTGGTTGGTGGGATAAAAAGCAGAGAAGAGTGTGCACATTAAGTACGAGTGTGAGTGTGTGTGTGTGTGCTCAAGCATGTGCCAGCTTTTGAGTGTACTTGAGCGAGATGTGAAAGTGAAGGTGGATAACAAGTCTGTGGAGCTTCTGTCTTTGAGAGGCCTTCCTCTGTCCCTTAATCTCATCCCTGTTTCCCCAGAGGCCCTGGCCTCAGGGTCTCCCCTAACCTCCAGATCATACGTTGACTCACACACTCTTAAGTGGAGTGAGTCACTAGTGCACCCACACTCACACACACACACCGGCTGTCCTTAATGGGAGCATAGGAGTCCAGCTTTTTTGAGCACCATAATTAAACATCTGGGCTGAAGGGGCCAAAAGCATACGGTTTGTATGTGTGTCAGTGTGTGTGTGTGCAGGCAGGAGGGGTGAGCCAGAAAAAAAAAAAAATTGGATACAAAAGGATACAATCATCCTCTCAGCATTATCTCTCCCGTCGGGACCCAGACAGACAGTGCAGTAAGATCAATTGGATGCACACTGACGAAGACACACACACACAAACCAAGCCATTATAAGCTAAGACCACATTGTTACAAGACCTCACCCGGTTCACCTGCTTAGGACTAATCTCAATTAACATTTACGAGCAAAGATCACCTGAGCTTGTCCTCGCTGAAAAGGTCACGAGGCCCATTCTCGCTGATTTCATGGGTCAGCCTAATTCAATCCCCCGCTATTTACAGAATGGACGGGGCTGCCGCTTTCCAAGTAAACGTAACACAAGTCTGCTGATTTGTTGGGGTAAACCTGAGACATTATTGAGACGTGAAGGGCAGTTTGAGGGGATTGTGTTGCAGATAGGAGCCGGGGAGAGAAATCTTCAGATTGCTCTGAACTCTGAGGTCAAACCATTAGCTCTGGAGTCTTCATGTGTGTGTGTGTGTGTGAGAGAGAGAGAGAGAGAGAGAGAGAGAGAGAGAGAGAGAGAAACTGCATCTGTTTCTGGAACTGTGCACACGTGGGAGTGCATACATATTCACAAAACATGAGGAGAGCGATAGTGCCATAAGTGGCTCACCATCAGGGACTAAACTGACCAAGTGCCCACAATCAAATTATCTAAATGAGCTGATGTGACAATAACAAATGACGAGACCTTGGAGCGTCTTTGGCTCATGGTTTTAGCTCAGGAATGGTTTGTTTACTTGCCAGGAAACCGACCAGCATAAGAATCCCACCTCCAGAGCCAAACATACAAGAGACCACCTACCAGAGGTCTACCTGCTGCCCCCTCATCAGGAACGTTTGGGCGTACAAGTCAAAGTTTGGCAAAGGATTCAGGCAGAATGTGTTGTTTAAAGGTGATCAGAACTGTTAAATAATCCTTTATGACAGTTTAGATCACCCTAAATGTGCATGTGCATCATCCTCACCTTGGAATTTGAAGCCCTCTATCTGTACCCACAGGCAGAGGTCCTCCGTGTCACAGTCGCACCTCCAGGGGTTGCCGCTGAGCCCCAGAGACCGCAGGGCGGGCAGGGCGATCAGGCTGCTGATGTTGAGGGCCGTCAGGTTGTTCCGGCTCACGTCCAGCACCTGCAGAGCCATGTTCTCCGAGAAGGCATCCGAGTGGATCTCCCCCAGACTCGGGTTATCCGTCAGCCGGAGCATCACCAGAGACGCCAGGGGCCCGAAAGTCCGGTCCTCGATCTGCAGCAGGGTGTTAAAAGACAAGTCCAGGTAGGCGAGTTTGCGCAAGTTCCCGAAGGTGGACTCGGAGATCTCGGTCAGAGAGTTGTTGCTGCAGTCCAAGTAGACCAGATCGGACAGGTAGTTGAGCTGCAGCGCCGGCAGGTCCCCGATGCGGTTGTTGGAGATGATGAGCTGCCGGGTGGCCAGGGGCAGGTCATTGGGGAACTGGGTGAGCTCCTGCCCGGCGCACTGGACCACCAGCTGGTCGTCGCACACGCATCTGTCGGGGCAGCCGGCTGTTAGAGCCGGTGAGGGGGCCACCCCCATCACGAAGATAAAGAGGAAGAGGAGCCGGAGGGATTGGGCGCTGGGCTCGGGCAAGAGACGCATGACGAGGCCGCCCAGAGCGTCATGAACTCGGTCTGAGCTGGACCAGGACTCCCCGGCGCTCTCCGGGCATCCTGCATGGGTCTGAGGAGCTGGGAGAGAGGCGAGATGGCTTCTCTGGGTGTCTGGCTGCCGCTGCCTGAAAGCCTGGCTGCTGTTTATATCCAGCCTCTCTTTCTCTCTCAGAAAGACTATCGGTCAGTCACTCACACGCACTCTGGCGCGCCACGCACGTCGCCACAAGACATCATTTCAGAAGGTGACCGAGAGACGCTTATCGCTCTGTGGGTGAGAATCGTGCAGCTTACCGGACTTTGCCCCGCCAGAGAAGACCACTGAACCACTGGACGTTGTCGATCATCCCCTCCGTGACTCATCTTTGTGAATTAGTTGTCGCCGGCGGAGTGCATTGTTTATTTAGTTTCCAAACAAATGCCATGACTTGCGCAAAATCCCCCGAATCCTGGCTGGATGTATATACTCCTCGAAACCTTCTCACCGGACAAGCACTCAGCTCACATATGCCCTTGACAGTTTCTGTGTGAGTGTGCGCGCGTATGTGTGTGTGTGTGTGTGTATGTATGTGTGTCTGGGATTGATGTACCCCCACTGTTCAGCAGACAAGTCGTGTTTTTCCTCAGGAGCGCAACGGAAAGTGCGTCCTCCCCTCCACTCCGCTCAGACAGCTCTGTGTGACTGTGGCTCTCTGCTGCGCTGTGCTGATGATCTCTGGCTCTGCGCTCCCTCCCTCTCTGCCTCTCCATCCGCGCTCACACTGCAGCTCTGCACACACACACACACACACACACACACACACACACACACACTGCTTTGTTTTGCGCGTGAGTTCACAAGGGTGTAATTTGCAGCGGTGGTGACGTCACCAGGTGCTGTCCCCCCCGACAAAAACCAGACGTCAAGAGTCCAGAGTCAGAGAAAGTCAAAGAAATTAGAGGTTATGTCTCTCTCTCTCTAACTCTCTCTCTCTCTCTCTCTCACTCGATCTGTGTGTGTGCGTAAAAAACAAGTCAATCATAATCTTGCCTGAAAGCAGCAGCCTCTTGCACAGATTTAACAGGCCTTATCTCATGTGGTCCAGTGGCTAATTTCTCCTCATTCTGTCCCCCCAGCGGCTTGTTGACAACATAATGCATTCAAATTGGATTGTGTGCTACTCATTTATTAATTTTTTGGCATACTCCAATTTTAATTTGGGAAGGCAGTGAAATCACACACTCAGTCGTCCATGTCTGTGTGCGTCACTTTTTTGTGTCTGAACACTGGACTTGGAAGGAGGCTGACAGGATGTCGACTGTCACCTCTCGTGTCTTTGCTGCCAACGTCTCATCACTGTGTCATTCAAAAAGACAGAAGCAGCTGAAAGTAGACTTTTGAATTAAGATGAGGGATGAATTTAGGAAATTTTATATCATAATGCCAAGCAGTGGGATCGTTGCCATCCTAACCACAGACTGGCTGTGCCATTATATTCCTATGAGTGTCAGAAATATAAATAAATCAGTATGGGTACACAAGAATGATTAGACCTAGTTGAAGTCATTGGGTGAGTAAAAAAGTAACTTACTGAGCTATGCTTTTTGTATACACGATGCATTTCAAGCCTGTTTCCTTCAGAGGTCACACAGAGGTCATTTATCCTCAAATAGCACATAATTAAAAGAGCTATATGTAAGTTTTTGCTATTGCTATGTAGCCGACATTAGCATTAACAGCTGTTTACTTACCAGTCTAGAAGAAATGTTGCAAGAAGAAAAGTTGCAACTTTTTTCCTTTACTCACCAAGGGCTGTCACCAGGGGAAGAAAGCAATGCTAATGTCAACTCTCTTTTTTGCCCCTATTTTTATCACATCTTTGTCTTGAAGTTAGCATGCTAACTAGCTAGCCCTGGCCCAGCCATCTTGTCACTTATCAATTGTCACTCACTGTAGCGTCCAGACTGCCCTGAAGATGTGGTACTGCTCAGAATGCATATTCTAACCTCTTGTATTGTAAAAACAAAGATGGCTGCAGCTCTCGAACAACTTTACTGCTGTTTTCCAAGATTTTATGAAATCCTGATTTAAAGGAATAAATTGACATATTGGAAAACACATGTCATGGCTCTCTTGTCAAGAGTTTGACAAGAAGATCGACACCAACCTCAAGTCTGAACAGTCATTATTAACAAACAGCCAGTAGCCAGTTAGTTTAGCTTGGCATAAAGACTGGAAACGGAGGAAATAGCTAGCTCTGTCCAAAAAGTGACAGAACCTGCAACCAGCACCTCAAACACTTACTATTTAACACATGATGTCTAGTTCATTCAATCAATATGAATACACAAAGATTAAAATGCTGTTATTCCATTTACAAGCAGTTTTGTGCAACTAACCGACTGCTAAGTCCAGCTACAGATTTAGTGCACAGTGGTATCATCCAATCTTCTCATCTGACTCTGTACACATATATTCTAAAAATGTCAAACTAGTATATTAAAGTAGTGGTTTTTAAGCTGGCTGTCTAGATGAAGATGACGCTAAGAAGCTATTAGATGATTACCAAGGTTGGAAGTCTAACTAACAATTCTGCCACACAATATGACGTTCACGTTTTGGACTTTTCTCTGTTCTAGTTTTCCATTCCCTTTATGCCTTCTAATAAATGAAATAATCTGAGAAGGGAAAATAAGTCTTCAGCTGAAGTTCTCACTATTCTCTGACAAGCAAACTGTGATGAGGGTGTACATGCAGGCACAGCTTCATAATCAGGGTTCACATGGATGACCAGCTGTAAAATATTACTGATCTGACACTGACATCCTTTCATTTCAGAGCTCTTGTGGTCAGGCATGGATATCTATCTTGAGTCTGATGTATCATTATTGAAGAAAAGCTGGACCGAGGACAGAGCAGCCTGGGGGAAAATGAGCCTATTTGATCAGTGTCGGTGTCTGTCTCCTCCCTCTATCATGGGCTTGCTGTCTAAATGGCCCTGCTGGATCGTATTCGCAGATAACCGCCTCAGTAAAGCCTCGAGATCAGAATCATTAATGTAACTTTCCTCCCTGACTGCTCTGAACGGTGTCAGCTTCCAGAGGTGCTTGTGTATATCCATGTGCACATACTATGTGTGTGTGTGGATTTACACAGTTGTGTGTGTTGTGGATACATGATATTTGGAGGTCTTATGTTCTACGGTCATGTGTGTGTTGTGCAGTACATGTGTATGTGTCATGCTTGTCTGCACGGATGTTCCCTGCCTTTATGATGGGGTGCTTATGAGTGTGTGTGAGGCTTAGCAGGGAGACATCTTTATTTTTTAATAAGGGTCTGTGCAGTGTCGGCTGTCAACTACCAGACATTGGGTCCTGATCCTCCAACCTGGGGGGGGGGGGGTTGGTGGTTGAGCCCTGTAAGGGCTCAATGACT